>CP045910.1:2315313-2328417 GCA_013387185.1 Caligus rogercresseyi
GTTTATAACAAAGAGCAATTAATACATCATTTGTTATAATTTATTAGGATTATTTTGAAATTCAATGCATACTAATCTTATATAAATTTTATATGTACTTGGATTTTGAAGGAATGGAAGGCTATAGATCTTATTGTCCGATATTAATGCACTTTCAGGTACTCTAGTATTCAATGCAAAGCATAGAGAGATGACTGCTTAAATATGGAGGCAATGTTGTACGATGACGTGCAAACTATTTATTTCATTTTGCGCGACTTCTATTCGATATTTTGGTGGAAATAATTTCATTTATAAGTTATATCTATATTTGAATGGAAATGATTCATTTGCGATTTTATATTTTGGTAGAAATTATATCATTTATAGTTCAAGGCAACAAATGCGACGCAATGTTTTACTACATTACATCTATATTAAAATCAGACGTGATAAAATTAGTTTTAATATCACTGTCAACCCATCTCCTATTTAAGTCGTCATCCCCCTATTACAAGATAGCACTCCTGATCTCTTCTGGGAGAGTCCTTAATTCTTCTGATATAGATCACCATCGTAGTTTCTTAGGAGAGGATACGATCGTGATCTTTACCAGGAGGGTCAATAAACTACTGGATCTTCATCTCTACAGTGGCATATATATATATATATATATATATATATATATATAATGAGATATAGCAGATAAAATTGTATATTTATCGTATATCGATCCAACAATCCCTTCGTATTATATAAGAAAGCCTTTATCATTGTCGTTTGTCTTTGACAAGCCTTTTAATGGAATTTTAAAGAAATGGAGCGTCCTAGGAGCTTAGTAGAAACTTTAGTAGTACTCATCATATGAAGGTCCATCTGGTTATACTTCCCTCGAGGGGAAGATGAAGCTTTAAAGGTTAATCTGGACGCAAGAACGCAATGCTAGTAGTTTGATTCTTTATATCAAATATGATGTAATATGTTTTTCGTGCAACTTTATTTAAACTATTCATTCACATTTAAAAAAAAAACTCACAGAGACTTTATAACACTTTCATCCATGTATTTATAATACTTGTAAAATCAGTGTGGAGAGACAACCCTCTTACATCTGAATGAATAAATACAAAAATACGATGCATATTGATAATGGAACACTCCTATTGAGCTCCTGCTAAGGCACTGCTTGTTAGTAATTGCGGGTATTAGAATTGCAATACAATAAGTAATCCAGTTTGAAGACTTTATTTATTGCTTATCATAAAAATCTATCGTTTTATTATGAAAAGCTATCGTTTTATCATTTAAATCTATTGTTTATCTATAAAGCTATCGTGGTTATCATTTAAAGCTATCGTTTATCATATAAAGCTATAGTTTTATCATATCAATCCAACGTTTTATTATATAAATATATCGTTTATTGTATAAAACTAACGTTTTATCATTCAAATATATCGTTATATTAGACAGACTTATTTTCCTATCTAAGTGGGTGTTTGTGCCTAATTGGTTCTATAGAATTGCATGAAACTGGATATAAATAAGCATACTAGCATTAACATTAGTCACTCGAACCTAGGATCTATTCAATGAGGTAGACCAAAATGATCATCCCCTCTCGGGAGTATTCGAACCTGGTCCCCAAACATCGAGAGTTGAACACGTAAATATTATTGTGATTTGTGTCGAAGAAAAAACATGTTTGCCTTTTTATTTGCAAGTTCCTTAAATTATTTGACAATATTTAAATGCCATTTTCCAAATCATAGTAACTCCAATATTCAAATTATTTAAGAAACTTCTAAAGAATTACATTCAAATAAACGGCAAACATGTTTTCTTTTCTTCTTCATAACAAACCACGATAATATTTCACGCAGCCTCAACGAAAATACCTATATGTATTTATTAGTATGATCAATACTGTTCATACTAAATTGATATTTTCTTTAATTTCATTCCAGATATCGAAGTTATAAAAACACGAAAAATATATTACATATTGATTATAGTCAATAGACTTGAAGCAAAAAAATGTAGCCGCTTAAATAGAACACTAAAAAATTATCAACTTTTTGAAATATAAAGCCTATTTTTTTCGATTAGTACGAAACATATTGAACTTATAAAAACTGATTTGAAATGCACTAACATACTAGAACAATAAATACTCCTGACATTTGCGATTATTCGTACTTTGCACCAAATAACTGGGCGTGAACCATTAGAAATGATGAAATTCATGATTTTCAAAAAAAAAAAAAATAAAGGCCAAACCTTTTTTGGACGATATTTAAGTGGCATATTAGGAATCTACGTAAAAATGGGACTCAAATTAGGAATTTCATCCTGGGGCAAACAAAGACCTTAATTTTTTTACTTAGTGTTATTGAGGAATAAAAAAAACGAGGGTTTTGTATTCTTGGCCTTGTAAGTAAGCATTATTAAAGTAATTGATTGTTTACTATAGTATTGAATGATAGACGTTTGTCAAATTGAGCGTACTTTTTAATATGCTGTATGATATAAAAACCTTCAATGGGAGTCACTCAAGGAAACCCAAAAAGACACCCTTAGAGAGTCCTGGCCGCTAGTCATAGAAAGTCCAATTTTTTCCTCTTTGAGGACCGCAGTAAACAGGTGACTGCTAACAGTATATTTATTCTTCTCTTTCTCTCTCCCCAACAGACACCTACATCCAAAAGGCCAAGCGTAACTACATGGAAGCCGAGGAAAGCGTCACTTGTCCGCCATTAACATGGAGCTCCAGGTGTTCAACGCATCATGGTTCAAAACATGGATGACGTCCTCCAGCGGGGAGCCATTCTATCAGGTCAAGAGCCCCTCCGCTTCTAGATATAGCATATAAAAATGAGGTAAAAGAGCTGTCCCAAGAGTTGTTTGATTACGTAAAGTCCATCTAAAATGGCGTCTCCGCTGGATGATCAAACAAAATTTATTCCAAGAGTTGTTTGATTACGTAAAGTCCATCTAAAATGGCGTCCCCGCGTGGTGATCAAACAAAATTGCTTTCAAGTGTTGTTTCATTACGTAAAGTCCATCTACAATGGCGTCCCAACTGGTTGATGAAACAATTTTCTCCATCGTGAAGTAATACTTTGAAGCAGTATACCTACTGCTTTTTGTATTATACCTTCTCCTTTCTTTGAACCAATCAAATGCTCATAAAAACCTCTTTTTTTCTTATTCCTAGTTATAATATAAATGTTTGATTTTTTTCCTTTACAGAATTGGACAACAAGGCACAGAACCTCTCCATGATGTCCGCCAAGTATAAGAAAGACACCTCAGCCCTCAATGCAACCTCCTGGAAGGCCATTGGGATCGGATCCTCCATTCTCTTTTTCTTCTTTATCATTTGGTATAAGGTCTTCTAATAATAAAATAAAAAAGCCCTAGAATGACAACCCATGAATTAGAAGCTAAGTGAAGTCGGAAAAAAAGCATTCTTCTCCTTCACATATTCTTAATTGACTTTTATAACAACCTTAAGTCTTCTCTTTATTTTTTTGTTTAATTAAATTATATTAATATTATGAGTATAAATATATAGAAACATGTTTTATTGAGAGTTTGAATTAGAGTGTGTTTCATTCCATTATTTCATTGAGAGCTAGAAGTATGGGAGTTGGGAAGTATCTGGAAATCCGTCTGCTTCTTAATGGATGGAAATCGATTTAAAATATGAGTTTAGGACTATCTCCACCCCCCGTGCCTAATAATATTTATTATCCCTTAAAGTCCACTTATGAAGTTAGCAGCTATGTTTTAGTGTTATAAACCAATGTTCCTAAATTCGGTCATATAAAATATTTATATTTAATCTTTATAGCAAGACTTTAACGAATAAATTTGCAAAGTTATAATGTAAGGAAACGAACAATTGAAATTTCTTGAATAGTATATATAGACAATCTAAATCTGTCAGCCATGATTGCAACTTTGGATAGTTCCTCTCATTTCGTTCTTTTCTTTTGAAAGCCGGAATGCCAACGTCATGCATATATATATATATATATATTACCAACCATGGAGTCAATAAAAAAACTCCCTACATTTAAAACAAAGAAATAATATACAATTTAATTTTATGCGGCAAATTTACTGTATGAAAATTAAGATTTGAAAAAATAAACATATTTAAAAATAGCTTAAAAACATCAACATGAGTGTACCCTCTTATTCTTTTTTCCGTCTAAAAACTATAAAAGAACCTTTGTAGGAGCTGTTATTTAAAAAAATGCTTGGTGCGTCACACTTAAGTCATTTATTGGCACTAAATATTATTTGACGAAAATTTGAAAAAATAAACAAACTCATAATTGCTCATATCTAAATTTTGTAAAAGTATTTTTTTTTTCAAAATAAGTAATAACAAAAAAGTTTTGGCCTCATAACGAAAAAAAATTACACAATTTAGGGGTAGGGGGCAAACCAAAATCCATTTTCTACAATCATTTAGTTTTTATGACGCAATTCTCTCGGGGGGGGGGGTGAAAGTTTGATATCTTTATATAGGTTTTTATAATACCCCTGAATATATATATAGGTATATAATATATATTATAATAATATTAAGGCTGTCAACGAATATACGAAGTTCAAATAGTATCCCAAAAAGCGAATTCGAACGTGAAAGTTAATATTCGAATGTTAAAAAAAAACTGAAATGCAAGCGAAACAAAGTTGTGGCACTGGGCTACAGTGACCAGAAATAAGCTTTTTTCATGATTATATGAATATCTGGATTTTAACTATGTTTTTTGCCACATTATTGCCGTATATGGATACACGGCAAATGCGTAAATGGGCAACCAGATATTCGAATAGTTGAATTTGCTTTTCAAACGAATATTCGAATGTTATTTTTGAGCAATTTTGACAGCCCTATATATATATATATATATATATATATAACATGTCAAAGAAAATTGAGATACTCTGGATATAGCGTCTGATCATCTACTAGGGTCCGTTCTGATCGTTATGATTGAAGGAATTTGTGGCAGTATGATGGAGTCCGATGTTCAATCCTTGGATATACAATATTCAATCACTCTGATTGGTAGGGAGCCAAACTCTTTTCTTAGGGGTTGAGAGAGGGTCCTTCCTCGTTCAAAACGGGGGAGGACGTCGGGAGCTAAATGCCTCTTAGTCTCCACGGACTCCAATGACGAATGCGTATTTTGAAAGTGTCCTCAATAATCTGTCATAGTCCAGACCAATTTTGTCTTGATAATCATCCAGGAGTCGAAAGCAATGATGTCCCTAACCTTTGGCATCATAGCTCTATTTACAGCTTGTTGTTGGACTACAAGAGCGAACAAAATGGTGTGTTACGCTTGCGATATTATAAATTAATTAATTTATAGTGAGTTTTAAAAAAAATCCATCAATAATTATGTAAAAGTTGCAAGAAATAACGGGAAATGAGCTCTATGCACATAATATAATGCACTTTTATATGAATGATGTATATTTGTCAGCTTCTTCTCCATCGTGATATATCAAATGATTTTAGTAGGTTGTAGTCCTAAAATGCTTTGTAGCTCAGCTCTCAAATAATTTTACAAAGAGCAGCACATATATATTTTAATGAAAATAACATCAGTCTCTCTGGAAGCCTTGGGCTACAACAGTATAAATATTGAAGCGAAAAAATGTCACTAAAAATCATTTAATATAGTAAAAGTAAAAAATATTATTAAAAAACAATGACTGTCTGGAAGCTGCTGCGGCTAGTTTTCCAGTAACTTCTCTTGCCTTCCCCGGACTCGGGGCAGATCTAAGTTCTGAAGGAGATATTCCATAGCCTCACTTAGAAAATAACTTTGTATTCAATATATCTTGAATAATATGTTTCTATAACAGTGTTCGTTCATATATTTAAGTATAACAAAAGGTATGCATTAATTAAGTTTATGTATTTATGTCATATTATATTAATGGCCTCCTTATTCATTTTGTACCCCTGACATTAAAATACAATGTTTGGCTTGAGCTCTGTCCTTTTTAAATAAAAATATTCAAATAAATTTGTTAAAAACTATCATTTTATAATATTCATACAAAAAACATATTACAATTCTTATACAATACTGATATAAAATAGGTATTTAAAAATATATATGTTCATGATCAGATGATATTAGGACTTCATCCTTCGAAATGAGGATACTGAGATCATAAGTGCGATATAGTAGAGATTGGATCTGAGATAGGCCGGATCTAATAAATCCGTACGTTTGATAAATAGAGATGAACGTTAGTGTTTTTCCTACTGATCAACATGGTAAGTTAGTAAGAAGTTGTTTTTTTTTATCGCTTGTTCCCACAAATGAGGACAAATTAATCCAAAGAGTTGAAAATGCTTTTGTTAACACATTTAACAAGCGTCCCAAAAGTACAAAAATAAAAACTGTGATTATTCCTGTTTTATATATAAAATAATACAAAGACATAGACGGCTTATTGGATTCTTCAGAGCAATACGTCATTGTGTCCAATATAACAAATCTTTTAAATCTCTATGATCAGCCTACGATGACGTAGGTCAATTACTTTGTTTATATTGGACACAGGCGACAGCTGAACGACGCTGTTTCTCTGCTATTGAAGGGAATAAGCTCTCTATGTCTTTATATCTCTATGAAAAAAAAACCACCGAACACAGGGTTAACCACCAATAGGGATAAAGATAGTTTCTCGCCAACTCAACTATGAACAAGATTTTCTATTATGGTTATACTATTTTCTTTCTTTTTATACGCCATAATGCCGGAGTGAAATTATCCATATATATATATCGACATGAGTGGGCAAACAAAATCATTATTTCCCTGAGATTGATATTAATAGTTTGATGGAATAGTCGGTGGAGTCACTTCAAAGGAAGATTCGCCAATGACGTCATGGATGATGGCCACTGAAGAAGAGAATATAGACTTTATAAGGAGGAATTTCTTATTCTCTGAATTGCCCTTGTTCACTCCCCTCAAACGCAGTCTGAGGAGAGTGAAGTGATGCTTAGTGACAGTATGCCAACTTCTTTTGGATTATTCACTCTACTTTTCTTTTAAACCAATCACGGCTCAAAACAAGCAGCACCACCTTTCTCTATCTCTGACCATCACAACTTTTCTATAACTATTATGTCAAGGGATACCTCTTAAACCCCGACCTGACATAGAAAGAAGAAAAAAATTGCTGTCTATTAGATAACATAGAGACATCTTTCTTGCATCTCTCTATGGCATTTCTTTATTATAGTATGAAATTAATCACAAACCTCTCCCTTTTTTATCTTATTTTAATAAGCTGTTGCTATTATATTTTTTTGAATTGAGATCAACAGCTGAAGTTCTTCTATTCTTGAGGAGGAACTTTAAGCCGGAGTTCTCTCCTGTGTGTGTCTGGAGTTACTACTTATTCCACAGGACTCTTCTGGACGAGAGGAACACACCACTCCCTTTTTATAATGTATTAATAACATTTTTAAAGAAATAATCCAATAGCCGTTGTTTGTTTTTTATTGCTTCATAATAAACAGCCTCTGAGTTCTCCTATTTTACAAAGGCGGGGTCCTTTCATAGAGATGATAAAGATATAGAAAGCGATTCCCTTCAATAGCAGAGAAACATCATCGTTCAGCTGATTCTGTGTGTCCACTATAAACAAAGTAATTTGATCTACGTCATCGACAGCTGATCATATAGATAGAATATATCTCTATGATCAGCTTGACGTAGATCAAATTCATTTGTTGACCACCAGAATACAGCTGAGCGATGATGTTTCTCTGCTATTGAAGGGAATACGCTTTCTATATCTTTATAACATCTCTATGGTTTCCTCCTCTAGAATAGATGAAGCTGTTTAATATAATTCAATAATAAGAACACCAAAAGCTTATTACTAATAGAAAAAAGGGAGAGGTTTGTGATATTTGATACTATAATAAGGGATGCCAGAGAGATGCAAGAAAGATGTCTCTATCTTTTTTCTAATCGACAGCTGTTTTTCTCTTTCTATGTCAGGTCGGGGTTTAAAGGCAAGGTCTGTATAATAAGGTCTGGGCAATACAAAACAAAACATATAGCAGTATAACTACTCAATGACGTCATTGGAGAACGATTATATCTATATATATATATCTATCAATCTCTATCTATTTATAAATATATATATATTGGTTTTAGGAATATTACAAATATATAAAACTTATGCACAAAGAAAATCTGTTAAATCATTTTTTTGTTGGGAATTTATTGATAGTAGTAATTTTTCCTTTATCCTTTCCTTTATATATGAACGAAAAAGTACTCAAAATGGGCTCATTTTATAAAATAAACTAACCAAATGTGCTCATTAATGCTCAATAAAGCTATTTTGACTGATAAGCTGGGCCCGAAAGTCAGTAGTTTCCTTTAAAAATGCATTTTATACAAAAATGTCGTTAAGGAAAAATTCCTATTATCAATAGTTCCCAACAAAAAATGCTTTATCAGATTTTCTTTGTGCATAAGTTTTATATATAAATATTCCTAAACCAATATATATATTTATAGATAGATAAAGAGATTGATAGATATATAAATAGATATAGTCGTTCTCCAGTGACGTCATTGAGTAGTCACACTGCATATGTTTTTTTTGTATTGCCCAGACCTTATTATACAGACCTTGGTTAAAGGTATCCTTAGCCATATAAATAATAATAACAATAAATAATATAATCCACCGTCTCTTAGACCCAAAACTTTTATTATTCTATTAAAGTCTGTCTTATTTTAATACGAAAATTTCAGATCAAATATATAAGAACTAAAAAATATCCAACGGATTGCGCACCCATAGAAACATAGAGAGTCTCCCTCTCTATTCTTTTATCTATATCTGCCTTTCCCCAACTATGGGCAGCATAAGAAAAACGAACGAAATAGGGAAAATAATATATTGCTTTTACTAATTTTGAAATAAAGTTTATCGCGTTAATGCAGGATTTCTTTTTAAAAAAAACTGTATAACAGTCACCACAGAGAAGTTACGAGGTATCATTGGAGTTCATTCAGTCCAGAAGTAATGGATCGTCTGGAAAATGCAGAGGATCTATAGATGAAGGATGGGGGGGACCAAGTCTACAAAATGAAGGAAAGGAAAATTAATAACAGAATGTAATATAATAAATGCACGATTTTTTTAGATGTTAATTAAATTAATTATTTCCTTTAAAATAGCTTTACCCATCATATTTATATATTAAAAGAAGTTTATGGAATATAGGTCGATTTCTTTCACTTATGATATTCGACTGACTAACAATGTTAATATAGGTATAAGAGGGAAATGGTATAGATGGCGCTACATATAATTGGTGATGCACCGGTTCGCCACAATATATAAATAATATATATATATATATAGCTGGGATTCGTTAGAAAAATCTACTCGATATTCGTATATACCTTCTACCGATCGATATCGGTATTGGTAGATTTTATTATATATCTACAGTATTGATCGATATTCGGTAAGGTAGATTAGAAAAGAGATATTTATTAGTATTAGCTCTTACTTCTTCATATGCATTTAATATCGGACAGTTTATAACAAAGGGCAAAAAATCATCATTTGTTATAATTCATTATAGATTATTTGAAATTTATTACGTACTATCTTATTTAAATTATATATGTACTTGGATTTTGTAGGAAATGGAAGGCTATATTTTTTTTTCCATTTCCTATCTCTTATTGTCCGATATATATGCACTTTCAGATACTTAAGTATTCAATGCATAGAACATTGAATGTATCTTGATGTATCTGCTCTTTAATACTATGTATAAGTTGTAGTTGTTTATTTATTTTGCAAAGTTCTTCACACAAGGGAGCACTTGGGCAAAGCGACAGTTGAACGACGATGTTTCTCTGTTATTGAAGGCAATAAGCTCTCTTTATCTTTATGTCTCTATGTGAATGTCACAAAAGTCATACTTGCAAATATACCGTACCGATTGTCAATCAATATTCCTAGCATGGACCCGTTAAATGACAGGTTAAACATCTATATTGCCAAGAGCTGATTTTTCACCTGCCGGTGATTTTTAATGACGTCACACCGGCAAGCGTTTATTTCTCACAAGCTTGTCCATAAAAATGATTTTACTTGCTTTGGATACTCTGTTTCTTTCTTTTTCTACGTCCGAAGGTAAGACGCATGATCCATTTAGGTTCGACAGATATGATGACACTAATAAACAAGCTTTTATTCTTGAGATTGATCAATTGCCAATGAAAATCGGTCTAATTAGGATGAAATGGTCTGGGGGGAAATAGATGACAGACCCAATATAGAAATGAGGACTCATGAAAAAACATGGCCCAAAGGCATGGATAGGCAAGGGGTTTTGAATGGAATATACTATTTATTGTGTACAAACATATTTCTCATATAGTCAATTGAATAAATAATGACAAAAAATAATGAATTTTTTCAATTATAATTTGATTTCTTTCAGGTGGGACAAATATTTTATTTCGGACATTTTTTCATGAGGCATCCTTTTCTTTGGTCATTGCTTCTTCGGCCGTATTTCCCTTGGCCATTTCTTTCCAATATCACTTTTGATACGTCACAAAAAATAAGATTAATTATATTTTTTTGCCATTATTTACTCAATTTATATAAAATAATAGAAGTATTTGATCAATACTTAGTTGTATTCCACTTAAATACTTGTCTTCCCATGTTTTGGACCACCATTTCCAAGAGTCATCATTTTCCCTTTCTATCTTGGACCATTTCTTCCCTGACCGCTTTGTCCTCAGCCATTTTTTATTCTGGACGACACCATCAAAATATATTCTAGCAATTGATTTTTTATGACGTAAGAACGAAGAATAACACTGCTGATGTCATCCTTCCCATTTGCTGGTGTGACGTCATTAAAATTCACCGGCAAGCGAGTCGTCAACTTTCTTGACCAGTTGAACGTACCTTGACACGTCCTTGATTATGTCAACAGTTAATATTATTTTTTATGCTCCTCCTTTTCTGTCAACCAATCACACATCAGGAAAAAGGCCTTTTATGATTGGTTAAAAAAATAATTTGCAAATAAAATTATTTTTCAACTTGAAAAAATATATATTTTTTCGTGAGTATGTGAGAAAACCCCTCATTGGTAATATTCTTTACGACCAATCACCATCACGCGGATTGTTTTCCTTAAAATGACTTGTTCTTCAATATACCTTCTTGGCTTTTCCCTTCCGAGGGGGCGCCTAGTGTCTCCAAGTCGTCTTGATTCTCGTCGGTCTTCTCCTTGAACTCTTCTTTATGTGCTTTGATGGTATGATCCTTTGAAGGCAGCTTGCAATAAAGGATTCCCCGCAAAGAGGACAGTTGTAAGGACGCGCTTCTGAGGATCATGAAGAAGGATTACATTTTTATCATCTTTAGTCTCATTAGGGCCGCTCTAATTGTTGTTATTGGAGGAGCAAGCACGCCCGCTTATTAGCCCGCCTTCTTATAACCCACCCGCAAAATAAAAAGTTTTAATATTTGATTTTTAGGGGGAGTATGTATATATCCAAAGAGAATATTGAGTACCGAAGTAACATATGATAGCGCTGCATATTTGGGTATTTATGGGTTATACATTGTTGGGGGGAAAGAGAGGGATCGAAAGAACGGAAGAAGAGTGAAGCTTCATATATATAATACATATTTTTATTCGTGAAATAGGGAGGTCGTTTATGGCACATAACTCTCCATTTCATGATTTAAAAAAAAATATTAAGTATAACTCTCTCTTGTATGTTCTTTTTGTCACACCTGTCTTTCTCCCTAAACAATGGATATCGAGACAAATAAAACCCCAACTTTCAGCCCTACTAGTCGTTACGGTTTTCGCTCTATATTCTCTATTGCTTTACCGTTTGTTATACATGAGATAGAGAAGAAGAAAAACAGCACTCCATTGATCCATAGCATTGAGGACATCCATGACCACAAAATGCGCACAAAGAATGTTATTTGAGAAATAGCCTTGAGAACTAGCAACGGTGAGGAGTAGAAAGGTCATATAAGGACTTGTTCAAAGAACAAATCAGTCTCGAGTTCAAGTCCTGTGGAATAGGACACTCATGAAAGACAAGAGCCCTGACAACCGGCCCAAGCCTCCAAAATAGAACAAATAATGATGAAATATTCATCTAAAAAACCAGGGCCAATGGATTTCGCTTTCTTTCTCGACTAATAACACTTTGAGATGAAATATTTTTCTTCATTGCACACATAAAACAATATGTTCATAGTGACATGGATTTGAGTTTTGTGACGCGGGACAAAAGTCGTCTCCTGCCAAGGACATTTCTCTATGCCATATCTCAATATAAGTTTAGGACTTCACCCCCTGGACAAAAGTCGACTCCTGCCGAGAACATTTCTCTATGCCATATCTCAATATAAGTTAAGGACATTCACCCCCCTGGACAATACCCCCCGTATCTATTTCTTACTTATCTCCTTTGAAGGTTAGTAAACTAGTTTTCCTTATGAATAAATACATTAGTGTTAGAAACCACCGATGTTCTTAATCAATTGTTTTAAAATGGCCGAATTTAGGAACATAGTTATATAACCCTAATACAAAACATTTTTACTAACTTCATAGGTGGACTTTAAGGGATACGAATATTATTAGACACGGGGGGTGATTGTCCTGTTACGTCCCAAATTATACATCACTGTTTTTTCTCTCTCTCTCTTTCCCTCCCAGGTTGGGTAAAGAGGGTAGCAACTTGCTCCAGGGCTTCCCTTTTTTCTCACCTATGTGCGTCTTCATATGATTCTGAGGCGTTTGATTTCCGCTATAGCGTTGCCACATATGTCACAGCGAAAAGGCCGGGCTATTGTATGTGAATCTGAAAGAAGTGGATTCTATATATGTATGTAAATAAACTCCTTGAGCAGCAGCAGTTGTAGGAATCTCAAAAGGGACGAGTTGGACGGAATATATATATATATATATATATATAGGGTTATTCTTATTTCCACCGGTTTTCGGATTTGAGAGTCGGGCTCCCCCTAGGATTT
>CP045910.1:2328517-2348286 GCA_013387185.1 Caligus rogercresseyi
TCTAAAAAGGAAAAAAGAGAATACGCGTACATTATTAATTCTATAATGTCATAACAAATTATGATTTTGAAACGAAATATATATTTTTTACGATTTACAAATTTTATGGACATTATTAATAAACATAGATACATTTAAGACATTCGGCAAAAACATAAATAACATACATACATTTTGTTTTATTTCTCCTTGTACGTTGTTTTTCAATCTCTTAGAATTATTTGTCATATTTTGACTGGTTTTTTTTTCTTTGTTTTTGTGAATTTGATCATTTGGTTTCCGAAACATAATTTTTGGACATCACAATTAAAATTTAGCAGCGATTTTGTGGGAATAAATTATTCAAAGGATGGTCTTTCTTCGCATCTGCTAAAATAATTCCAAAGCGTAAGTATCATTTTCCCAAAAGTTTAATAAACGAAAGAACAAAATATTTTTTAAGAATGGAAGAATCACTCTTTGAATTAACTTTTTGAATTTCTGAAAAAGGCAATAAACAAAAGAACACGTTAAAAAAGAACATCAGAAGGACGAGCAGCCCCTCGATTAATTTGTAAAAGTTTACATAACTATCATGTCATGATAAACTGAATGAAGGCTCTTAATCATGACACAAATAGGGTCTTAGTTACTTGATCATCATCCAACCCCTAAAAATTCCCACAAAATATTCAACTCGTTTTGTACAATGTGTTTGTCGTCAAAAATTATACTAATATTTTTATCCCTATTTTGACTTAGATCCTTGAGGGAGCCTTTAGGTAAGTTATTGTAGAGTCAACCAATCCATTTTCTAAATTCAAAGATGAAGAAGTTCCGTAAGGCGACGTATTGTAGGTAATGTGAGAACTTCTTTACGTAGATCTCTAAAAGACTCGTTTGAGAAACCTTTCCAGGACATAGATAAGGCGTACAAGGCAGACTATATCTCCGTTGTTGTGGACATTTAAACAACAAGGATAATTGTTCAATCAAAAAGTGTAATTTCTTCTCTTTTTGCTTCTCCAAATGGGCAATATATTTGTCAATGATTTAAAGCTGTGTGTATTCATTTTCCAACTAAATAGTTGATTGGTGGAAGAGTTTGAATGTCAATGAATTTAAGAAGGCCAAAATATTAAGAAGGGTGTCACATTTTGTAATATGATTGTTCTTGGTGATATGTTCGAGATGATTAAAAGATAGATTTGCTATCTTTCACCTGAAAAAATACAATATAGCCGGGAATAAAGTCGTCGTAGTTTGTATGAATCATATCAATAAGAAATACTGAGGAATAGTCAAGTTTTGATATGTGAAAAACAATATATAATAAAGAAGGTTAGGAATGAGTTTGGCTTACCGTATATGGATTGATATTTCATTAATTCAAAAATCTTTAGACTGAAGTCTATTTGACGTCCTCCATCCTAAGTTTATCTGAGACACCAGTTTTATCTTTTCATGATAATATCTTGAACGCCGCTCGGAAGAAGTCCTATCCATTTTAATTTGAAGCTCTTCGAGTGTAAAAAATGAGTTGGCCTCTTCAAAGCCTTAATCTTTTTAAAATTCGCTCGTTTTCATTAAGGAGTCGTGAGGAGGAGGTTGAGGTGGAGGAATGCTTTGGAGGAGGCTTTTTTGAATAGTAGTGAGGAAGATTTGGAAAATTGGAAGAGACGGCATCTTTTTTTAATATCTTAAGACAAAGAGTTTTTCCAGATCTGTCTGAACGTGATGGATTAGAGTCAGTAGACTCTGGCTTGTAATCGGAGGGCATGAAATGCACGTCACACAACACAGAATGTCTTGAAGGTATCTAATTTTTCGCGGAACAGCCTTTGTCCAGAGTTGGCGTAGGGACTCATCCTTGGGGAACATATGAACCGTCTCTTTTTCCCCTCATTGTCCTTTGCTTTGTAGCCACTCTGCAACCCGGAGCAACACAAACCTTCCCCATTATCGTCTAGTTTGAAGATAAATAGGTAGTTCTAAAACGATTCCTCTACACACTTCCACTACTTCATTCACGCAGCAATAAATAAATTAGTCCATCCCACTTTGATTTTTGTTTTGAAAGGTTGCGCGACTTTACCTTTCCTGATTGTTTAAGTATTCATTGGATAAGCCTATAAGTATGGTTTTACCTAAATTTGTAATCTTACTTTAGAACAAAATATCCATGGTTTTACAAAAGCATTTTTTATATTAATAACCTATTTTTATTACAAAACTAAAAAACTTTCAAATCCATGGTATCATTAATGCATGTCAGTAATAAAATGCATCATATAAATCCCTTTTTTATACCATGAAACAACAAAAAAATATCGTTGGAAGTTATTTATTGAAAAGTTTATTTTCCTATTTTGTGAAATGTGTTAACCCATAAAAAAGATTAACATGAAACACAAAATATATATATATATCCTGAAAGAAACTTTGGACAAATATATATGGAAAACTTAATATAACTATATATATTTTCTACAATGCTTAACCAAAAGTATATCAGTAGCTAAAGTGAGTTATATCAATAACACAATTGAACTCAGGTAAAATAAAAAACTTGTATATTTGTTTCGTTTATAATATTTTTTTCTAAAACATTCAACATTCATTTTTTGCCTCTTAACTTTGTTTAGAGATCTAATATTAACCTGAGTGTATATATATATATATATATATATATATATATATGTATATATGTTGTTTTTTGAAGATATTAATATATTTACATGGAATCACACACATACATCCTCGAAATAGATAAGTTTTTACTCAAATATTATTTTTAAACTTATTCATTTATTTTTTAAATTTGTTTTTAAAACATGTTGAAATGTAAATCATATCTTCGATTTTAGATTTTAAGTCCTTAACAATTGATATGAAATTGATTTCAAATATTTATTTATGATTTTTATCCAATATATTTTAGTTTAGGTCTCCTAAGCTTTTAACTATAACATTTAATTGTATTTATTTTATAAACAGGGTTCAAATAAGAATTGTTTTAATTTGACCTCTGCAGATTCATGCCAATGATTGTGTGCTGAGAAAGTCACGAAGAAGGAGTGCAAGCTAATATATGACATTCTCAGGAGCATGACGACATTGATTTTTGAAAAAGAGCAGATGCAAGATGGAAGCAAGTCTTTAACACAACCAAAAAAATCATTTGTAAATTTCAAATTGTATCTGGACTAAAAGTAATACATGCCTAGAAATATAAAAAATGTAGTTCTGGCAAACTCATCAAGTAATATATATTTTCAGTTAGTTTCAGTTGATTTTTTTTCATGGCAAAGGTCTTTATTCTATTCATATAATACAGTAATATAAAATAAAATAGATATAAAAAGGGGAGATTTGTGTTTGGTAAGAAAATAAATAAACATTATAGTTTAAAATTAATATACTCCATAAGACCTTAAAATTCTATTGAAATTTAAATCTGAAAACGTAGTAAAAGAAGAATACAATAAATATTTTTCTTAGTTAAAAACTAAGATTCTTTTTTAAATTTCTTATATTTTTTATAATTATTCTGATGGCCTTGGCGTAGTGCTGAGAAGTTGACGGGAAGTATTTGACGAGGTTGGACGCGTTATCCCAAGATCCTCCACCAAGAGTCGGAATCTTTAGAGCAAAAGCTGTGTACGAAGCTGCCCCCGATATTAGGATTGCTCGGAGCTTGCTGCTTTCGATTATCTCTTCTCCAGTTAGCTTCAGGGGTATATAAGCTTTGCAATTACTTATTGCAGCCCGGATTGCTCTTTCTTCGTTGGTCAAGTTCAATCTCAACGGAAAACCGAATAACATGTACGCTCCCAAAAATTCCACCTCGAAGTCCACAATGTTCGATGCAAGTACGAATTCTTTTAGGATTTATTTTTTCCTCTAAATCTAATACTGAGAGCCATGATCCAATTATGGGCAGATCAAACTTTGCAAAGAACATTCATTTGTTCTTGAGTATGAACAGTTGTTTTATTTATTTAATATTAAAATTATATTTTATATATATATGTATATATATATATATCAGAACTGCGACTACCGAAGGTAAATCGGTATTCGATACTACTGACGGTAGATTTCAAGTATCGAACCGATTATAGATATTCGGTAGACACTACCGAATACCGTACCGATTGACAATCGGTACGGTATATTTGAAAGTATGACTCTTGTAGCATTCACATAGAGACATAAAGATATAGAGAGCTTATTCCCTTCAATAACAGAGAAACATCTTTCAACTGTCGCTTTCCCCCAAGCGCTTCCTTGTTTGAAGAACTTGAACTTCGAAAATAAATAAACAACTACAACTTATAGTATTATGGAGCAGATACATAAATATACATTCAATAAAGCTTATGCAATGTATTGAATACTAGAGTACCTGAAAACGCATTTAATATCGGACAATAAGATCTATAACCTTTATTTCCTACAAAATCCAAGTACATATATAATTTATATAAGATTAGGATGTATTAAATTTCAAATGATCTCTAATAAACTATAACAAATGATGTATTTAATTGTCCTTTGTTATAAACGGTCCGATATTAATGCATATGAAGCAGTAAAAGCAGATACATAAATAAATTTATCTCTCTTTCTAATCTACCGTACCGAATATCGATCGATACTGTAGATATATAATAAAATCTACCGATACGAACCGATATCTACCGAATCGGTATAATATATATATATATATCGATATACGATACCCGCTATTATATATATATATATATATATATATATAATATATATATATATATATATATATATATATATTATTAGGGTTGTTCTTATTTTTCAAGTGTTTGAAATGTTAGCGACTTTGTGGATTTTCTGTTTCTTGGTGATAAAGAAGACGACATACAAAGTTTGAACAAAATCGGTCAACATTACGAGGTCGCGCAACGAGGTCAAAGTTTTAAAAATTTAGTAAAAATATAGTTTTCCGCAAATTTCTTCAAAATAAATATATTATATATATATAATTGGACTACTCCAATCACATGATTCGTCAGTAACATGGACGTATGTCCATGACTAATAAACAATAGTATTTTTAAGAATGACATTCCTTCTCCCTGAATTACTGATATTCACTCTTCAACAGCCGGTAGTGAATTGAATTGACACTATTTAGCAGTATACCAACTACTTTTTGGAGCATTCACTCTCTTGTTCTTTCAATCAATCACGTCTTAAAAAAGAGTATTTATAAGGACAGCATTCCTTCACCCTGAATTACTGATATTTACTCTTCAAGAGCCACCGGTAGTGAATTTATACTTCTTAGCAGTATGCCAATTACTTATATATTCACTCTTCTTTTCTGTCAAGTAATCACTTAAGATAAAAAAGGCCCCATTAGTTATCTTAACCCATGACTAGGCAAGGCCTATCTCCCAACCTCCCTTACCTCCCCCACCGAAACACAACGTCACTTGTTTAATCAATGTTGCATCCTTTCCTCCTTTCTCTCAGATACACACATACATTCAAATTAGGCGGAAGTAAGTTTTCCAAATCATCATCATCATGGTGTCTCAAGGGTCTCATTTCCAACCTTCTTCTATAGACATAGGAGGAGAAGGCATCAAGGTGGTGGTGCAGATATATAATTCAAACTAAAGAAAACCCTGCACGTGAAAATGATAATAAACAATAATATAATTATTATATCAAGGTACATCTCTTTTTTCCTCGTTGCAAATGTTTTAGTGGGTTTTTTATTGGAGGGAGAGAAATACATATATGGAGTACATAAAAGAAATATAAAAAAGATATACTGGAAATAACAAGTAAGTGCAGGGGCTATCGGTTAACTCATGATGACATTAACGGTATTCGATAGTTGGGTGGTTCACTACAAAAGACCTTGGTGCAGTCGTCGTTATGTGAGAGAGACAAAAAAGGGGCCAACTCACAAATAAACATTTGGTTTTTCTCTTCATTTGTAACACTGTTTTCTTTCTTTTGTCCGATAATCAGATACATGATCCATTTATCGACAGACATACAGCAATAAAGTGTTGCTGCACTCGTAGCCGTTGAGGAATGGCCATTCATTTAGAACAAAGACTAAAGCTTTAAAGGAAAGTGGCGCATCAAGAGCTTTTTGTTCTTATTTTTGATTATTTCTTGGCTTCCTTTCGTTTTATTTATCTGCTAGAGGCGTTGATGTTGATGCAGCTAAGTAAATAAATACGTAGGAATTTTGGGATATATCCATAGAGATAAAAATTATAGAGAGCTTATTCCCTTCATCTGTATTTTTGTGTCCAATATAAACAAAGTAATTTGACCTACGTCATCGTAAGCTGATCATAGAGATAGATTATATCTCTATGATCAGCGTACGATGACGTAGGTCAAATTACTTTGTTTATAGTGGACACACAGAATCAACAGAACAATGTTTCTCTGCTTTGAAGGGAATCAGCTTTCTATATCTTTATCTCTATGTTTATTGTACTCATACGAGGAATACTAGTGAGGAGTAGACAGAGAGCATCAAAATTGCTTTTCATTCAATGAGGTCATCACATATCATAACTAACTTCCCACATGCTGAACGATGTTATTTGCTATTGAAGGGAATCAGCTCTCTATATCTTTATATCTCTGGAAATATAAAGTACCCTTGTGACGTATTAGTGACGTAGACTTAAACAATTGTTTCAATAACATTGTCATGTCTATTATTTTTATTGCTCCACGAACTCTGCGCTCGATACTCAACATGAAACCTCACTTCCTAGATTATATCAAAGAGCATATATATATAGAGGTCTAGCTTCAGGCAAGCACTATTGGTTAATTATGTTAAACAACGACCACTTGAGGGCGCTCCTATTTACAGAAAGATAATAAATAAAAACAACTAAGAATTAGTACATGATCCCTGGAGGCTGGGAGGTGTAATGCCTAATTTTATACCGTATTAATTAATATACATCTAATAAAACATTTTTCGCGAAAAAAAAAATTAAAAAGATCCTTGAATAAATTGGATATCTTAATACTAAGCGTGGAATGAATCTTTTTGTTTAATATATATTATATATTTATAATATATATATATATTATATATATATATATATATATATATATATATACATACATATATATATATATATATATATATATGTGATAAAGATAATATACGTATCAAGAAATAAACAAGGCTGTATTGTAATAGTAATCCTCGATTGCATGACGGCGCCACCATCACCATTCGCCACAAAATATTGTAGCTGGGTCTCTAGTTATATATGCTCTTTGATTATATGTAGAACATTTAAGTAAAATCATATGTAAACTCATAATACAATTGCCTAATACACTGAAATATTAATTATTATCGTTGTGAAACAAGTAAGAAAATATAGTAGTGAAAGCATTATTTATATGGATGTGATGAATGGGATCGAAAAAAACCCGGTATGACATCATATTTTTTAAATCTCGAAGCGACATCTGCAGGAGAAAAAAAAAAAGAGACTCAATGAACAAATTTCCAAGCTACCTACCCGATGCGCTACTTTACTTTAAAGCTTTACAAAAACTATCTCCCCATAGACAGGGGGGGGCAGAACTCATGTAAACAAAGAAGGATATTTCCAATAAAAAAATGTGACGTCATCACAGCTGCGATTTGCCTATGCATCTATACCTCTAGGACAAATAAGCTAAGAACGTAAAGGCTCTCAAAGGAATAACGTCCGGAGGCTCCCTCCCGCCACGAGCCACCCGGGGACGCACAGCTTCAGCATCAGGGAGAAGTGGAAGTCCTGAACACCGCACGGGACTCTGAGGCCTTTGGCTGGTAGCCCGCACGCATCTAGGAGCTCCGGATCAACGTGGCCGTCCTCTGCAGCTCCGCCTCCGCCGGAGAGCTCCCGGGTTTCAAATTTTTATTTCCTTTTGAAATTAATCACTGTTTTTAATGTACCTTTGATTTTATTTAATAACAAGTAGCTACTTGACGTCATCTGTTTTCTTTTTTAATCAGAGGAATCTAAACTTGCGTTCTGCGCATCTTGTACTATCTATTATCTTTGCCCATAGAGATATAAAGATATAGAGAGCTGATTCCCTTCAATGGCAGAGAAACAGCGTTCTAATGTTTTTTGTGTGTGCAAAATAAACAAAGTAATTATACGACGTCATCGTAAGCTGATCTTAGAGATAGAATCTATGAATGATGAAGATAATAAACTCTCTACAGTAAACCCTCGATATACGCCCCTCTGTAAAACGAACTTCGGATACAACGAACCTCCTTCGTCACTCCTGCAGGATATACCTTACACTCCAGAGCCCCCCTTTAACGAACTTTTGATTTAACGAACTTTCGGATATAACGACCCCTGCCCTCCCCCCCATATAGTTCGTTATATCGAGGGTTTAACTGTATATATTTTTAACAGTTTTTACGGTCACAATGACGTATTTCTCTGAAGGATCCAATCAGCTCTCTATATCTTTATATTTCTATGATCTCCCCTCATAGTACTAATATTATCTTCTACAGTGGCTTACATCCATGACGTCATTGAGAATCCACCTTTGAAGTGACTCCTTTTATGACACCCATTAATATTAATTAAATAAAGCATCTACTCGCCCATTTGAGAAAATAATGTTTTAATTTTGCTTCATATATGTCTATAAATGGTTCATCACTCTGATTATTGAATGTATAAAAAAGAAGCATAACAATGACCTACATAATTAATTATAAGAGATAGAGAAAATGTTGTGTTTATTGAGCCGTGATTGGTTGAAAAAAAGGAGATATATTATCCATTATAATATTAGTCTTCTTCATCATCCATGACGTCATTGGTGAGTCGTCCTTTTTAGGTGACTCCTCCTTCACTTCCATCGATAAAAAGCTTTGAATAAAGCAACTGATCAATCTCAGGGAAAAGGAATATTTATTATGTTTGTTCATATGTCGATAATTGGATCATCGTCTAACGATCGGACGTAGAAAAGACAAAAAACAGGGTTATCAAATTTAAAAAAAACATTGCTATTTGATGAGTTTGAAAGTTCAACATTTTAGCTATTTCTAACAAGCATTCCCATGCATTTGTGTATCTTATTCTGTTGGAGTATGTTGAAAATTGGATCCATACCATGACACGCATCATTATTTTCTCTGAATACCATTTAGACTCCACACAAAATCCAATATCTCATTGTAGCTACAACATATATCAATCAAATCAAAACTTTTTAAGTTTTTACCTTCTTTTTTTTCATATAGCTCCATGGCAAGTTTCATTCTTCTTTATCGATGCAATGGATGGATGAGAGTCTGAGGTGATCAATTACTTACCCTTAGTGAGAGAGAAATCCTATTGGGTTGAGGATTTATCTTTAAGTACACTTGGAATAAAATATATTTAATCAAGGGCACCTCTACACTTACTATATATAGTATATATATATATATATACTTATATATATATATATATATATATTAATAAATATATACTTATATATACCTACCTTAATATATATACTTACATATATATATTATACTTAATATATCTACTATATAATATACTTATTATATATATATAATTACAAACCTGCAAGTTACTGAATGAATTTTTTTAAACGAAAGACAGGAATTTTTGGCTGTCGTTCGTCTAAAAAAAAATTTTACAGTAACTTGCAGGCTTATAATTATTAAAAATATTTTCACGAATGTCTAACCCTGGCGCCAAAATAGAAAGACAAGTATTTTTCGAGACCAGTAGTGTTGTATTTTTAAAATCCTTTTTGATGGGAAAAACTCCATTCTACAAAAAACCGTCGTCACTTTCAGAATGACGAACGACAACTTTAATAAACGACCAACACATTTTTCCGCGAACGTCAACAAGTCTGATAATATATATATATATATATATATTTCTGTGTTGTATTAAGATGCAGTTTTTTTACTTCTTCCATAATTCTACTAAGTCTAATGTGGGTCTGCTTATTATGATATTGAGGTCGGTGTTTCATAGTTAAGACTGATGGGAGGTATATCCAAAGTAAAAAGGAAAACCCGACATGACCCTTGATCATGTTTTGTCTTGACCAATAGGGTGAGTAAGCTCATAGATAGAATGAAGATTCCTGGTGTTTCCGATGGCCTAGGCAGGCCACTTAGTACTACCCTTATGGCGCTGGATGTATCTTAAAATTTCTTGTACATGATATCTACCATCACAGATGCTACCCTTATCATATAATTAATGTCCTTTTAATTCAATTTGAAATTATTTTGATATTTTGTGTGTTTGTTCGATTTTCTCGATACCAGAAGAAAAAATATTTTTATTGGTAGTTACAAACTATGCTTCTTTTCTCGACTCGACCTGCCGACCCATTCCTATAATAAATTAATACTCAATAAGAAAGATAAATTCAGTCTTCTTTTATAGCGCTTTGATGACTAAGATGGCTGCCTCAAACGGTGAAGCAATTTGATGTTGTCTCGGTAATTTAAAAAAGAAATCCTGCACTATATATCAAGTTCATCCTATGTTATGCTTCAACAAAAAGTAGTCCCTTCCAATGACGTCACTGGTTATATACCTTTTTGTAATTTCTTCCTTTATATTCATTAACACTTGATTTTTTTCGGTTAAAACACGTTTTTTATTCATTAGTCAACAAAATTTATACAATGTAAAAATAAAGACGTTAAAATAAATAAAGAGAGAACAACCCTTCAGGGCAGTTGCGAAGAAATATAAATGAACGTTTGAAGTCACATAACTATCCTGAAGGATAATCGTTTATAAAAAGACGTATCAATTACTAATTGGTATAAAAGTTGTCTGGCTTAAATCCTTCTTATAGTCTTCATTTAATCTGGTCTTCTTGCTTGCACATATTTATTTATGTTCATTGTTCATAATCTAAGGGAATTAAAATGGCGCCCATCAGTCCATAACTCGGACAATGATCTATCCTTTTTTTATTCAGTTAATGTGCATTATTTATGGTGGATCGAACACAAACAAATGTATTAAGAGACATCATTCGTCCCCTCTTTTTTTTCTTGTATTTCAGTTCTTATACAGGGGGGGGGGGGGCAGACTCATGTAAACAAGAGGGATACTTCCAATAAAAAAATGTGACGTCATCACTTAGACGATTTGCCTGGTTATGTCATACCTACACCATCTAAATAAATAACAATAATATATAATAACATGGTGGACTAATATCGATGAAGCCACACAACCTCGTATATAATTTCATAATTTTTATGACTCTGTGTAACTACATTTACATGATTTTCAGCAATTGGTTTAATATGTTATTTGCATTAGATTTTCAATTTCAGGCCGAACTCAGCCAATTTATTAACAACACCTGAAAAGGTTTGATTATTTATATTTTCACTAGTCCATAAAAGTAGTAGTATCCTTTCTATCAAACAGACAGAAAGATAATGAGAGAAAATAAAGAGAATATAGATATTTTTATGCCATATATCATAAACAAATCGTTAATGTGACGTCATGTGTGACGTTTTTTCTTTTCTAATCAGAGGAATCTAAACATTGCGTTCTGCGCATCCTGTATTATCGATTATCTTGGTTCTTATATAAAAGTTGAAGTAGTTGTGTACAAAATACATAATAAGGCATTTTAGTCTTCAATTAATACAACGACAAAAGAACAAGCAAATAAAACAAATTAGGAAAAAAATACAATAATATCACACTGGTATAACGACTTAGGTAAATAACAAACTAAAATTAGCATTATAATAATAATGAAGCTTAGCGTTGGATTAAAAGACTGAAACAAACATTCATATAGCTAATTAAATTTTAATAACTCCTTAATTATCTTAAATGGCTGAGAGAGTTATGGTTGGGAAATACTTGATTTCCCTCGAACGAGTTTCACGAGTCGTCGGTTACGGATGGGATTTTGAGATTGAGAGCTCCATATCTGGCAGCGACTGCGAGGATAATTCCACGGAGATCCCCTGGGGACTTTCTTTCTACATAGAATTTGAATCCTTCCTGTAAAAATAAAAGAGTGGACTGCTAGGCATTTATTATAATTTACGTACTTCCATGTCCCATATGGTAATTATCAGAGCTGAGATTCGGTAGAAAAATCTACCGCTGGTTCGATATTCGGTATATACCTTCTACTGATCCATATCGGTAATCGGTAGATTTTATCATATATCGACAGTATCGATCGATATTCGGTACGGTAGATTAGAAGAGAGATACATTTATTTCTGTATCTATTTACTTCTTCATATGCATTTAATATCGGACAATTTATAACAAAGGACAATTAAGTACATTATTTGTTATAATTTATATAGATTATTTGCAATTTAATACATACTAATATTATATAATATATGTACTTGGATTTTGTAGGAAATGGAAGGCTATAGATTTTTATTACTGTCTCTTATTGTCCATATTAAATGCACATTCAGGTACTCTAGTATTCATGCATAGCATAAGTTTATATTGATGTCTATTTATGTATCTGATCTATAATACTATAATTGTAGTTGATTATTTATTTTGCAAAGTTCAAGTT
Organism: Caligus rogercresseyi; assembly: GCA_013387185.1. Classification (NCBI taxonomy): domain Eukaryota; kingdom Metazoa; phylum Arthropoda; class Copepoda; order Siphonostomatoida; family Caligidae; genus Caligus; species Caligus rogercresseyi. Next base: position 2,341,124 of record CP045910.1, read on the forward strand.
GACAAGTTCAAAGCGACATTTGAACAACGATGTTTCTCTGCTATTGAAGGGAAGTAGCTCTCTATATCTTTATGTCTCTATATGAATGCTACAAAAGTCATGTTTACAAATATACCGTATCGTTGTCAATTGGTACGGCATTCGGTAGTTTCTACCGAATATCGTATAATCGGTTCGATATTTGAATCTACCTTCGGTAATATCAAAACGATTTACATCTGTAGTCGCAGCTCTGGTAATTATATATTTATATCCACTTAATCAATTTCCCTAATAATTGGAATTCCACCCTACATTTTTATAGAGCTCTCCCCTCTCATCCATATTGTTTTATTATTACTCCAATCGATAAAATGTGTGTGTGCGTTATTCACTTTTATTTCCCCCCACAAACACATTCTTCAATCTTGAGTAATCTTTTATGTTCCCTTCACTTTTATTGATTAGTGAGGGGGGGGGAGGAATGCGTTGAAAATATTGGAATGTGTGTGTCATGCCCGTGATGGATGCGTTCATTGTCAGAAGGCTGTAGACTCTTTTTACCCGGAATTAAATTCATAATTATATATACCTATATTATGTGCCTTTCCGCGAGATATAATAATATGTTTGGGCTAAGATGTTTTATTTATTAGCTAAAATTCCTACAATGTAAAATATAAGAATACACCTGAAAGTAGGAGATAAAAAACACAATCTTAAGACAGTTAAAAACCAAACATAAATGACATTATAATTCAAAATTATTATTATTGTGTATAGGTGAGGATCACCCACGGGGAACTTTTTTCTCGCGATCGTGATTGGTTGAATGAAAAGGAATGTGAATAATAGTCATAAAAGCTGTTGGTATTATGTAATAATAATAAAATACTTCACCTGCCAATTTTGAGGTGCAAACAACAGCTCTGAGCTAAGAAACATTCTGAGAATATATTTTTTCACTTTGTATGAGTATAAACCTTGATAATAATCTTTTAAATGGAGTCCTCCAATTGCACCTTTTAATTTTAATTGAATCAAACAACTGCCCTGAAAAGTATGTAGGCCTTCACTTATATATATATATATATATACCGGGTGTACAAGTGAAACTTTTACACTTCGCATTTAGTTAATGGTAGGTTTCGTGATCTTCTCAGCTTCTTACCACAAAATACGAAAAAAAATTGCGCGTCATCTTTCAAACAAAAAAGCAAATAAAATCGGTCAATCGACTCCCAAGAAAATGTCTCTGTAACGTGATGTCCGAATTCGGAAAACACCGACAGAGATCTCGAGGCAGGCCCACCGTGTACAGTCAAGGCCACTGGCATTGAGAGGAAGGTTTGGTTGGGTGCAAAGAAGTCTCTAGACGGGAGGATGTGAAGCAGATCCTCATGGCGGACCCGTTGAAGTCGATCAGGGCCCACGCAGCCGACTACATCGAGATCCGGAGGACCAAGTTCATCCCCTTGCCGGGAAAACTTCCCCGATGGGAATGGGGTCTCCTGTGGTTCCGGGGCAGGAGATGGAATTCTTAGCCAAGGACTTGTGCCCCCCCCCCAGAGCCCCGACACCAACTCCTTGGACTAAGCCTTCTGGCCGCACACTGATTCCAAGGCCTGCAAGCTTCGCCCCATAACATCGCCGCCCTGAAAGCCGCCGTCAACCAGGATTGAGCCGGCATGGACGAAGACATTGTGGTCAAGGTCTGCCAGCTTTCAGGAAGCGCCTCATGGCCATCGTGGCCGCCAACAGCGGGTACATCGCATGAAAATGTTAAAATAATCCATATGCTCTTTCATTATGTAAAATTGGTTTCACGTGATTCTTCTTGCTGCTGTACTAGAACTCATTAAAGTTTGAACTGTTGATTGTAAAATTTCACTTGTACACCCGTATAATGATAATCAGTATAACAATTTTTGGAGATCTGTACTATTCTCATAGATAAAAAAATATATGTCACAATATAATTTATAGATATTACTTCGTAAGCAATATATATATATAGGTATATAAATAATATATATATATATATGACACAAATAGAAAGCCAACCAAATTATTATCAGCCCTGGCATAAATTAAATGTTTGCTAGGAAAAAACGAGAAATATTCTTTGGGAATGTCTCACAAAGTGATCGAACTAATGAAGCAGCAAGAACATATCATTCTCCGAGGGTAGATTTAATATCTTTTATGTGCCTATCAAGAAGTGCATGGAGTGTATTACAGTCATTTTTGACCAGGTTTTAAATAATAGTCTTATCAACAGAAGAATGAAAAATACCAAACATACAAAGGTAGAAATCGATCGAAGATATGAGTTTTACTGGGTTTTCTATAGTATTATAATAGTAAAGCCTTTATAATTTCATAATTTTTTGCGCTTATATTTAAACTAACACCATCTTTAATTCTCTTTTCCATTTCTCCCAACAGAAAGCAATGTTTGCGATGAGATCCTCTCCATCTCCTCCTCATCCTCGCCAATCATCCTGGAGCACCCTCCAGAGAAAGTCATCGTTGCGGCCCAGGATCCCGTCACCCTCAACTGCAAGGCCGAGGGAGTCCCGGCACCCAGCATCCATTGGTTCCGAAATGGCCAGCCCCTCTCCGTGAACTCCCTCGATCCCACCGCATCATACTCCCGGATGGATCCCTAATTCTTCCTCAAGACAACTCCCGACCTGGCTATGCGGGCTCCGAAGACGAAGGGTCTATTGGTGCTCACCTCCAATGAACATGGAACGGCTGTGAGCAGGAACTCCACGCTAACCGTTGCATGTAAGGATCTAGTGATGACAACAATCTTTATTTTAATATTACATTAAGTGCATACCATAATCCCCCATTCGAGAAGCTGATTTTACTGTTTTTCCTACTTGAGATAGATAGAGAAAAAGATTAATCAATGCCAACGAATGAGATAAATCTCACCCTCCACAATAAGGTAAAGGAATCCCTGTTATTTGAGAGCATGCCTTGAGAACTAGCCATTGGACAACATGTCCAAAGAACAAGACAGTAGAAACGAGAGAGTTCCTCAATCCACGAGTCTCCCTGTGGAATAGAAACTCTGTAAACAAGATAACTTAAATTAAAAAGGCTCTTCTTCCGAAATAATAAAAATTGCCCAAATAATCATGATGTAATACTAATAGGAACAACAATAGCTAATATATATTTTGTTTCCTACTCAAGAAAAATTTGACAGCTGACATTTTCATTAAAAAAATAGAGGATCAAAACATCTGAAAAAAAATCTACCCCATACTTTATTATATGCATATGCTTATATAGCATTTACTTTGCCCACCAAATAAAGGATCAAATGTAGAAGGGAGCTCGATAGCAGTGCGTGTTAAGGCGTGTTCAACTCTCAATGTTGGGGCGCAGGTTCGAATACTCCCGAGAGGGGATGGTCCATTTTTGATCTACCACATTGATAAAATCCTAGGTTTCGATAGACTAGTTTTAATGCTATAATGCTTATTTTATCCTATCGGATGCAATTCTATCGAAACCATATATATGCAAAAAAAAAAAAAAAATGTAGACTATTTTAAATGTTAATGAGTGATGAAAAACAATCATCTCATGATTTTATCATGTCGCTAAGACAACCGTAAAGATACCGTCACCTTGATGTATTTGGAAAGCACTCTATCTCTCTCTCTCAATATATATATATATAATCAGGAAACGAACGAACACTGGTTTTCGCCGGGACTTAAATTTTTTCAAGCCGCCGGACTTTAATTATTTTCGTTCCTTCGTCATTCGGAAAGTAACGACGTTTTTTAGGAAGAATTTTCCTAAAATTCGAAAAAAAGATTATCGAAGAAAGTGATGACGTATTTTTAGAAAAAAAAATTCAATATAAAAATTCGTTTCTACAAAAAAAAACGTCGTCACTTTCAAGTGACGAACAAACGAAAATATTAAAGTCCCTGCCCGGTATTTTAAGATACCGGGCCGGGACGCTAAAAAAAACATGGGTACCCTGGCCGGGTACCCGGTCGTTTCCTATATATATATATAAATATTACAGATATATATATAATTATACATACCAAAAATAATTTTTCTGCTTCCCTTCTGCTATAAGTTGCTACCTTTTGCGTAAGACTTATCTAAAAGGAAAAAAACGAAAACAGTATCTTAAACTAAGATACTAAATAAAGAAACCTTGTCATCGCCCTAATGAAAATGAACCCTTGATGACGCTCTGTCTATAACCCCCATTATGGCGTACACAGTCCTCGTATGAACAGCAGAACAATTGTACTTAAATAATAAGAACGGAATATTAAAATTAATTGTTTTCACTCTTTTTTTATGTAGAAAAAAGATATACTAAGTACTATGTTAAAGAGAGGGGGGAGATGTACCCTTATCTGCCTTAATGAGCATAATATTAAGGCTTTTTTTTTTTAAATCTGTGCCGGAGGTGGTAAGGGTTGACTTAGTGTGAGTTTCTTTATATTTTTTTTGAAAATGTACTTTTTTTCCAAAACAAAATGTATATAAATGATAAAAAATCCTTAATTAATCATTTGCTTGTGAAATATAAGGAGTTCATAAGAAATTGCAAATAAAGGACTATTTAAATAAACAAATTGCTTTAAATTATATCTCTAGAGCAGGGGTCGGCAACCTATGGCACGCGTGCCACTGCTGGCACGCAGAGGCATATTCACTGGCACGCGCCACGCTGGACCAACATCAGAAAAAAAAAAAAAAATTCTCAGACTGACAGCACGATAGTCCAATCGAATTCGCTCCTCAACGCTCTGCACTGAGCTCCCGCCCACTTTCCCACAGGCCCATAAATTACCCTACTACGACCTAATCAAAATCAAAGAACGTGGATCTAACTTGATCAAAATCAGTTAGCCGCCTAACTACCTGAGATAACAGATGACGGAGCCTCCGGCTAAAAAAACCAAAGCTAGGGCATTCCAGCCCTCCTGGACGGAAGAATATGGTTTTGTGGAAGTCAAAGATCGCGCTGTGTGCACACTCTGCTGTGACACTGTTGTGTGCCGAACTTCCAGCATTAAGAGGCATTTCGAGAAAAAACACGACGAACTGTATAAAGACCCCACCGAAAGAGCCGAAGCCGTTAAACGTGCCGTGGCTAGATATGGCAAACAATCCCGCTCTCTAAAAGTATTTGTGAACAGCCAAGGCAATGTCACAGAAGCCAGTTATAATCTGGCTAGTTGCATTGCTAAGCATGGGAAGCCGTTTACTGATGGGGAGTATGTAAAGGAGGCCTTTCTCAGCTGCGCAGAGACTCTTTTTGACGACTTGCCCAACAAAGACACCATCAAAACACGGATAAAGGACATGCCCACGTCGGCTCGTACTGTTCAGCGCCGCATCGATGACATGGCAGGTGATGTTCGAGCCCAACAAACGAAGGGACTGACAGATGCTAATGTTTTTAGCCTAGCCCTAGATGAGAGTGTTGACGTGAATGACATCCCTCGATTGGCTGTCATGGCAAGATACTGTGACATTGACACTACAACAGTTAGAGAGGAGCTCTGCTGTTTACAGCCCATGCCAGACACAACCAGGGGCGAGGACGTAGCCACAGCGATTACGCAGCATTTTGAGGATAGGGGAGTTGATATGAGGAAGGTGTTTGCTGTAACTACAGACGGCGCCCCTTCAATGGTTGGCAAGCAGAAGGGAGCTGTCAAACTAATTGAAGAAAAAGTTGGCCACCCCGTCATGAAATTCCACTGCATAATTCATCAGGAAAACCTGTGTGCTAAAATGTCCAATTCGGATTTCAATGATGTCATGGCTACGGTGGCAAAGATAATCAACTTCATTGTCAAACGGTCTGCGCTAACACACAGGCAGTTTCGATCCTTGCTGGAGGAAATGGACAGTGCATACGCAGATCTCCCTCTCCACTCGGCAGTGAGATGGCTGAGCTGCGGAAAAGTTCTCGAGCGCTTTGTAAGCTGCATCGATGCCATCAAGGTGTTTCTGGCAGAGAAAGGACAACATTATCCGCAACTGGAGGACGAGAAGTGGATTGTGAAACTTATGTTTCTTGCGGACATCACCGGACACCTTAACGAGCTCAATCTCAGACTGCAAGGCGCAGGACAAACTGTTCTGGACATGTTTGAAACGTGGAGTGCTTTTGTCGCCAAACTTGCAGTGTTCTCAGGTGACATTGCGTCCTCCACTTTCCGCTACTTCCGACACTTGAGGGAGTGGTCATCACAACGCAACACCAGCACCGCTGAAATAGCCGAATACATGCGTGAGCTGGAGGCGGAGTTCACGACCCGCTTCGTGGATTTCAGACGGTACGGTCCGATGTTCTCCTTCTTGATCAAGCCTGACAGCTTTGATGGACAGGACCTGGACGCAGCTCTGGTCGACTGGATGGATGTACTACAGGACGTGGAGATGCAGCTGATAGAGCTGAAGAGCTCATCACTGTGGGTGACGAAGTTTGCAGAGCTCCGAAAGCAATTGGAATCCATCCCTGTACAACAGCACGGAGCCTGCATCCTGCAATGCTGGGCGTCTGCTCCAGCTAAGTTCAGTTGTCTAAAGAACATTGCATTGGCCCTCCTCTCGGTGTTCGGCTCAACTTACTTGTGTGAACAGGTGTTTTCTCACATGAAAATTGTGCTCAGCCCTACCCGCAGCCGTTTGACCACTGACAATTCTGAGTCATGTTTACAGTTGAAAGTGACAAACTATGAACCCCAGATAAGAAAGCTCAGCCAAGAAATGCAAGCACAGGGATCACACTGACTGGTAGGCAAGGTTAATTGTGGCATATAGCCTCAGCTCACACTGTTAAGTTGCTGTTTGTTCATATAAAATGCTGTGGCTGTTTGTTAGGGTATGCATGCCTAGGCCTACAATAATAATAACAATAAAAATAGTAGTGTAATGTTAGAAATGTATGGTTAAGATAAAAGTAGTAGGTCTAATAATAATAAAAATAAATAAAAATAATTATAACAGTTTTATAGGCACATTTTGTATGCAAAATAAAATTCCAAATTAGAACATATTCCCGTAGTTTGTGCGTGGTTTTTTTTACCATTATTGTTGATGGTGGCACACTGATTGATTAGAAATGTTGAAGTTGGCACTCCATGTCTCAAAGGTTGCCTACCCCTGCTCTATAG
>CP045910.1:2348386-2366155 GCA_013387185.1 Caligus rogercresseyi
GCAGGCATATATTATTATTCTGTATTGGGAGTGGCCAGCGCAGTCACCAGTTCTCTATCGAGTTGTTGTGGGAGCAGCTTGACCGCTCTGTACGCATTGCCATTGGGAGTATTTCTCTTATCAAATCCACAAGTCTCTCTTCAAAATCTCTTTCTAATTGATCTCGGAACGGCTCGCCTGGCGGTGTTTGGATCGGTGGAACTCTACCAAGTACATTTAGGTCTCTACGGATCCAGAAAACCTCTCCTATAAATGCTTTAAAAAAAATATTGTTAGCACTTTATATTTTATTTTTATTTATATAAATTATTTATCGGTTTAAAATTGTCAATATTTGTTTCTCAAAAAAAACAAAACTATAAATCGATAGTTTTGAAAGGGCATTGTGTTGACTTTAGTATAATTTGTCTATATATCTATATTTACGTTGATCTTATATTTTTATATATTTATTTTCCTTAATATATGTCTATATTATACATTGAACTGTTGGATCAAAATAATAATATTAAAAAGAATCATATAAAAAGTACATATTAACAAATATATATGTAGAACTCATAACGGTTAGTTTTTCTTCACTTCTATATATGCAGTTCATAGCTCCCTATATTCAAGTATATCCATCATTAGATAAGCTACTTAGCGTTTTTTCTCCTTATACTATGTAATTAGCTATGGAATGTGATGACAAAAAAGAATGGGTGAGGAAAAAGAGAACAACATTTTATTATTAGGTAGGAGGCCTTTGAAAATTAAGGGCATAAAATCATGAGGAGAGAAAGAAAGAGAGTGTTAAAAGGCTCTAAGCTTTTTCAGCACATTATGTACATTTGAAAACACTTAAAGAAGACTCATCTTTGGGTTTGCTCGGAGAAAATTATGATGATGATTATATTTTTAAGTGTGGCAAGACTAACTAATAAGTGAATAAGTGGAAGGATGAGAGGTGTTGAAGTCATAAAGATATAGAGAGTTATTCCCTTCAATAAAAGATAAAACATCCAAGGTCTGGGGAGTACAAAAACAAACATATAATCCTAGCAGTATTCTACTCAATGACGTCACTGGATAACGAATATATATATATATATATTATATATATACAGACTTGTGAACGGAACGCAAAATGAACGGCGTTTAAATGAACGGAACGCTGAACGGAACGCAACTTTTTTTTGAACGCTGACGCCAAAAAAGAGTTTGGCGTTCAGCGTTCAATTTTTCCAAACATTTCTTGGACTTTTGTCGGAAAAAACGTCATCACTTTTTTTGAAAATTATTTTCTAAAAAAAACGTCATCCTACGCATTACCTTTTTGAAAATTCTTTTCCAAAAAACGTCATCACTACGCATTACTTTTTTTGAAAATTCTTTTCTAAAAAAAACGTCATCACTACGCAGTACTTTTTTTGAAAATTCTTTTTTAAAAAAAAGTCATCACTACGTATTACTTTTTTTGAAAATTATTTTCTAAAAAAAACGTCATCACTACGCAGTACTTTTTTTGGAAATTCTTTTCTAAAAAAAGTCATCTCTACGCAGTATTTTTTTTGGAAATTATTTTCTAAAAAAAACGTCATCACTTTTTCTGGAGATTCTTTTCTAAAAAAAAAGTCGTCACCTTTTTTAAATATTTGAACGCTGAACGCTACGGAACACTGAACGCAAAAACATGAACGGAACGCTAATTTATTTTGAACGCTGAACGCAAAAAAGCTGAACGCTCATAACCTGTGACAATATATTATTTATATAATATGTATATACATTTATATAAATAATAAATTATAATAAATATATGTATATTTATTTTTTATAATATATATATATATAAATAGATAGATATATTCGTTCTCCCGTGACGTCATTGAGTAGTCACACTGCTATAGTTTGTTTTTATATGCCCAGACCTTATTATACAGACCTTGGAAACATCGTCGTTCAGCTGTCGCCTGTGTCCAAACTAAACAAAGTAATTTAATCTACGTCATCGTAGACTGATCATAGATATAGAAACTTTTGTTTATCTTGGGCAATATGACGTATTATGCCTCTAAAGAATCAATAAACCCTCTATGTCTTTATATATCTATGGTTGAAGTCAGCAACTGATGAAAGAAAGGAGAAGAAAAATAATGCTTACATTACCCCTTGAACTGTGTAAATGAAAAGTCCAAGCACTATGGAGATAAAGATTAAGAGAAAAATTGCAAAAAACCAGTGACGCAATGGTAATGAAATGCATATAAAAGTGTTTCTACGATTTAACATACTGATCAATACTGTTTTATTGAAGGATTTCTCTTCTCCTAATCCCTTGTAAAATAAACGAATCAAATTTCATAGTTTACTTATTCAGCCATTTTAACTATGTTTAAGACGTCTTTATTTGATTTAATGTTTCTTCTAAGTTGAGAATCTAGTTATTATATATATCGTTGGTGATGCCAAGCAAAATGCATAGATTTTCAAGAAGTCAATGAGATTTATACCCCCACATACATGTTATGATCAGAACTTTGTTTATAATAATAACAACTTACTTATATGCAAGGTGACTATAAGCTATATGCAAAAAACTCTTATCCAGTGACGTCATAAGTTCAATAATTGTTTTATTATTAGCTTCTTATTTCTATAATTTTGTATGAACATATTTTTTTGTGGTTACAAAAGCATTATTTCTTTTTTTTAATTGTCCGGAAAGAATATAGAATTATATAAATATAATTAGTTATTTATTCCCATTCCTCTATCAGAGAATTGTTTTTAGTAATTTATAATTATAGCACTTTGAATATTTCCCTTCTAAAGTCATGGGATTTTATTATGTTATTGTTATGACGTCACTGGATTAGAGACTAATTTTTCATTTTCCATTTATAGGTACACAAGTACTAGTCACTTTGCCTGTAGTTAAGTAGTCAGTATATCTTCAACGTATTTTTTTATAGTACACCAGTATCCACTGTCAGAAGTCTACCAATGAGAATATATATCTATATATATTGTATCATACTACTAAATGTAACATACCAAACCGTTTGTGGACCATTCGAATAACTGTTTGATGAGACTGCCAGTGAAGATGACTTTCTTTCAACTTCTTCATTGCCAAACGTGACTTCGTCATCAAAAAACCCATCATACACAAAAACACGTACCATGAATGACGCCGATTTGTATAAATACTATTAATAATGACAATAGTCATTTTGCATTCAAATACAGCGTCGCAGAAGTTCTTTATATATATCTTCATGTTTTTTAGACATGTTTAAAGTACTTTTATAATTGTTTCATATTTTTTTTGTTAACAGAACAATGTTTAAAGTTTTCTGTTTGTATAAAATGAACTTCTACTATTTATAACAATAGCCCATTTAGGATAAGAAAAAATAGTTGTATCAACTTAATGAAAGCAAGAATCAAAAATCTTCAAAAACTTTTCTTCATCCCTGTGACTTTAATATTAAGTACAGCTACATCGACTTATATAATTTATATACTGTGAAACTCACCTTAGTTAAAAGATTTATCGTCTTTCATGCTCATTTTTTTTATCGTATTCTTAGTTATCCTTCTAAATACTCTCTTTAACTACCTCAAATCACAAAAGTCATTTATCCTCCTATGATCTCCACTGTAGCCTTCCCACAGAGTGTCTGTGTGTAAGCTCTTCAGCGACGTTGACAATGTTCAATATATCTGAGGAGATAATAAGTTTTTCACTTACTTATGAATTAATAATCTCATAGTATTAAGGTATTGTTTTCTGGCAAATTGCAACATAAAAGTCAATTGATATTTGTTACTATAATGACAATACAAGGGAAATATACTTTATCCCTCTTTAATTATATATAATTAATTCAGTTACTAATATTCACATCACGTTCCTCATTATAAAATGACATAACATAAAATGAATGTTTTTAATCAGTTTCTATGGGAGAATTGCCAAAGCCATTGCGCAACCTATCCAAACAACAGTCCATGTGCATATAATTAATATCATTCAAGAATGATCAGCATTTTTGTTATTTTGTTAGCTCCCAGAAGGGAACACCGGAACTTAACCCGGTACGGTCGTTAGAGAGCTTATCTAGGATCTATGCTGTTAAAAAACTATAAACACAGTTATATATGTCGCAGTAGAGATGGAGATCCATAGAGTCGTTAGCTCTCCTGGTAGAGATCACGATTGTATCCTCTCCTAGGAGTGACTACGATCATGATCTATATCAGAAGAATCAACGACTCTGCCGAAGAGATCAGGAGTGTTATCTCTATAGGAGGGATAACGACTTTAATATGAGAGGATGTATGACGATGTCACTCTAACTATTCTTAACATGAATGATTTCTTCACCGATGAGTATCAAATTATTATTATTATATAAGTTGGTGATAGAGATACAATCTTAGTAAGCCATTGCGTCGCATTTGCTTCATTGAACACAAAAATGAAATAATTCCCACCAAAATATGGAATAAAAATCGCACATGAATAAATAAGTTTATAACATCGTAAACAATTATCTCCATATTTAAGTCCACATCTCTCCTAGAAGAGATAAGGATCGTAATCTATAACAGGAGGTCAACGATTCATCTGGATCTCAATCTCTGCTGCGACATATACATGTATCATACAATAATTATTTTAGCTGGACTATCAAATATTAGATGATTGAAGCGTTTCGTGATCCTCTTTGCAGTACCGACACTAATAAAACCCATACCCAATAAACTAAATAAAAATGGGAAGAAGTATGTCCGTGTCAGCAACTGATGAAACAAACAAAGAGAAGGAAGGAATTATTATTATGATTACCTCTTCAGAAGTCAAGGACTTAATAGCATGTCTTAAGGAATGGTAAAAAAGGAGAAAGAACGACATATAAACCAGTGACGTCATTAGGTACTTAAATAAGTTGACGACTTCAATGTACCTTTAGTACTAGATTTATTTTAGTATTATTCCTAAAAAAATACTACATTGTATTCTTAGAATGGGTCAGTCATTAGGAACTCATTTTGATCAGCCCTGTAATTGACATAATTATTTTCTATCTTTGGTATATAGTTACGAAATATATAGATTACTGCTCTGCAAACTGGGTGTGGGGTTTTCACGGATGCCGAATAACTCATAGAACATTATATAGATAAGAATACTTTATTTCAAACTTAAGAAGAGAGAGAGAGAGAGAGAGAGAGAGAGAGAGCGAGAGGGCTCCCGTGACGTCAATGGTGAAGGACGTTAGTTATTGACGTCATCGTATAGGAGGTATCCTCACACCCCCTCTCGAGCCCTGAGGATGACCTTAAGTCATTATGAAGGGGTAAATCTATCGGGGGCGTACCGGACTCTTTTGGGTCGTTGATGGGTTGAAGGTGTGACCGCTGGAGCGTTGTCTTCGAGGGTCATCTCCCGGCTCTGCTGTACTTCACTGTTCTTGATAACCCTCAGGAAGCGACGATTCCTCGTTAGAGTTCGGCCTGACGGAAATAGTAGGAGGTATTCCCGGTTACGCTTTTTTCCTTGCACTGTGGCCGTACGATCCCAGGTTTTATTCGTTGGGTCCTGAACCCAGACCTTGGAATTTATGGGGATGGGGTTGAGCGGCCGTGAGGTTTTGTCATATTGAGCACTCGCGTATTGGTGCTGCTTTGCGATGCTTAAATCATGTTCGTCAAGACGCTTCTGCCAATTTTTGTCAAAGGTGAGATTGTGGGAAGGGAGTCTGGAGCGCATTGGTCTTCCAAAGACGAGTTGGGCCGGGGAGAGCGTGCCGTGACGAGTTGGAGTGTTGCGAATTTCCAGTAATCCTTCCTGGAAGGCCTCAGATTCAGGGCTCCCGGTCTTTAGGAGTAGAGATTTTAAGGATTTAACAGCGGACTCCGCTAGTCCGTTTGACTGGGGAAATGTGGGGATGATATTCTCTGAGTGATACCCCAGCGCTTAAGGAAGTCCTGCGTCTCTGCGGCAGTAAATTGGGGGCCTCCATCTGAGAAGATTCTCAGAGGCCTGCCGAAGATAGAGATGTGTTGGAGGAGGCTGTTAATAAGCGACTTGGCGGTGGGTGCATTTGAAAATCTGTGGAGGGTGAGGAAGTTTGAGTATCTGTCCACCAATGCCATGTAGTGTTTTCCTCCTGCTTCGAAGAAGTCCGTCGCAATCTCCTGAAATATCTCCGTGGGCCGGGGTTCTGATTCGAGCGGCTCTTTGGGGAGACTTGGTCTACGAAACTGGCATTCCTCGCACGCTTCCGTGATATTGCGTATATCCGCCGATATTCCCGGCCAGAATACTGTCTGGCGTGCTCTTTTCAAAGTTTTTTCAGAGCCTTGATGGCTTGAGTGCAGCCGCTGAAGGATTTGGGCCCGCTGCGATGCCGGAATGACGATCCTATCACCAAAGAGGATTAAGTTTTCTTCAATGGTGAGATGGGGGAGAATTTTGGCGTATGGCTTGAGCTTTGGGTCGAGATGTCGCATGTCAGGTCCTTCCAGGATAGTTTGAATGAGTAACTGAGACAGTGAGTCTCTCTGAGTGTCCTCTGCGACCTCTTGAAGGATGGGATCGCGTGCAATATGGTTGCGAGTTGTTTGACCACATTCGACTTGGGAGGGATCAAAATTGTTGAGAGTATCCACGAGGTTGCCTTTTATTGTACTGATGGATCCGAACATGTCCTCAGTCATGTTTTTATCTTCTTGGGTTGGATCGTCCACGGGTGAGCGGGAGAGTGCATCTGCCATCCGATTGTCTTTACCCTTTTTCCAAACTGTGATGAAGTTGTAGGGTGTTAGGTGGCTCTTCAGTCTTTGGATCCTCGTGTTCTCTATGGCGTCTAGCGTTTTTTTGTTGAGGATCGTGAGGAGAGGCTGATGGTCCGTAACGAGCGTAAATTCGGACAGGCCAAAAAGATAAATATGACACTTGCGGAGCGCCCATACTGCGGCGAGTAGTTCCAGCTCGACCATGGCATAGCGTTCCTCTGCTTCAGTGATGAAGCGACTCCCGCACTCGATGAGCTTCCAGGTACCTTGCTCGTCCTCCTGAAGTAGTATGTATCCGAGTCCGTTGAGTCTACTGGCGTCTGTTTGGACCATTGTTTTCCGCTTGGGATTGAACGTTGTAAGAATGGGAGGTGAAACAAGGCTGTCTTTGACTTCTTGAAAGGCTTTGGAGTGATCATTTGTCCATAAAAACGGATTTTTGGAGCTGAGTAGTGGGCGGAGGGGTACGAATCTTGCTGAGATTGCATCCGAAAATCCTGCCAATTGTTCCACTAAGCCTAGGAAGCTACGGAGCTCTGATATGTTCTTCGGGATTGGAAATTGAGAAATGGCTTTGACTTTTTGTGGGTCAGCTTGGATGCCATGTTTGGTAACTCTAAAGCCGGCAAATTTGACTTCTGGTTGGGCATAATGAAATTTAGTAGGGTTTAGGGTGATCCCCACTTTTCTGCAGCGGTCAAGGAATTTTTTCACGTTTTGTTCGTGATGTTGTAGGGAGTTGTCGTGTAGTATGATGTCGTCAACCACTTTCTCCATGTTTTTCATGTCCGCGAGGGCTTCATCTCCTCGCCGATTGTATTCGTCTCCCGCACACGAAAGGCCCATGGTGGCGCGGAGATGTTTGTAGCGACCCCACGGTGTGATGAAGGTAGTGATGTCTTGGCTGTCACGATGAAGAGGGACTTGGTGATATCCGGAAGTGGCGTCGAACGTCGTGAAGATTGAGGCATTTGGAGGAATGTTTGCTATCGCGTTCTTTGGGGAGGTGATGGGGTGCTCTGGCCTACGGACATGTTCATTGAGCTTACGTAGGTCCACAGTGAGCCTAAGTTTGTCCCCTTTTTGTACTACTGACATGGGGTGAACCCATTCAGTGGGCTTGGAAACTTTCTGAATTATTCCTCGGGACTCCAAATCATCGAGCATTTTCTTCACCCGCTCACGAAGAGGTAAAGGGATAGGTCGGGGACCTCTGACCTTAAAAGGTGTTGCGTTGGGCTTGAGGTGGATGACCATGGGGGGTCCATCCATTACTTTTAGATGCTTTTCTCCCTCAAAAACATCAGAGTATTCTTTGAGTAGGGACTCCTTTGTGACATGTGTGGGACTGATATAGGGAGAGACGTTCCCTGTTCCGGACGTGAGGGCGATCTGATATGATTTAGTTAGACGCGGAGAGGTTGTGGTGGGCGAGGACTCGAAAGAGTCTCTGTTGACGTAGAGCACTGAGTTGATTTGAGGGTCCCTGATTTGTGGTATTGGGTTGGGGAAGTCTACATGGATGATTTTAAGCGCAATACATGTTTCCAGACTTAAGAGTGTTCCCTGATATTCATCGGAAATCTGGAATGTGACCGGAGTCATGAAGTCATTGTACTTGATCTGGACTTTCATCTCGCCAATGATGTTGATGCTGAGGCTGTTGGCGGCTGTGAGCTGACCTTCTGGCTTTATGCATTTGTTGACGTCGATTCCAAGAAGTTGAGCGTTGTACACACTAATAAGGTTGGCTGATGCACCACTGTCCGGGAGGACATGCTTAAGGTAGCCTAACGAAGTGCCGGTCATGGAGAAGAATTGAGCTGTAATAGCTCTAAGCTCGCAAAACTTGGACTCCTCCGAACACGACGACAACTTGTTGATATCGGGTACGTAGACGGAAGAGACTCTACTACTTCTGCACATGACGGCGTAGTGGCCTTCTTGTTGCAAGCCGTACACGTTCGGCCTTTTGCAGGGCACGCTCGCTCGCCCGATGTGTGGGTCTTGCCGCAGTTTCCGCATGTCTTGCTGGCCCTGTTCTGCGATGGGAAACGTGTGGTGGCGGGTTGGAACCGGCTTGTGGATCGGGCTCTAGGTCTGACTTGTGGAGGGTGCTGGACTTGCTGGATCTCAGCGTTGGTGAGCTTAGAAGAGGATTTGTTGGCAGACTCTTTGGCTCTACAAATAGCGATTGCTCGATCCAGTGTGGGGAAGGTGGCTTCTTCTTCGAGGGCGACCCTTGTGTCGTGATCACGGATACCGACGACGATCTGCCGGACGATTTGTGCGTCGCGGCAATGGTTGCAAATTTCCGCTTCTTCAGCCATATCTTTGAGACAAAACCAATACTTGTCGAAAGACTCCCCTGGTTGCTGTTTCCTTTTGATGAAGTTGACTTCAGCCACAACCTTACTATTCTTCTCTCGGAAATAGTCATGAAGACTAGTGAGAAGGCCACTGACGGTGATGTCCGGTGACTCGAAATCTATTTTATAGGAGTATTCCAGGATACGCTTACCGTGTGCTCCAAGAGCACTGAGGAACGACCATATTTGCTGTTCGTGGGGGAACGAGGCAAAATTTTGTGCTCTGGAAGTAGAGTTCCAATTTTCCCGCCAGTGACGGAATTGTCGAAAGTCCGCCGTGTCGGGGAGCCGTTCCATATCCGCTAATCGGAAGGTCTTGTTGATTGAGCTGTCCATCCTCTGCACGGGGATCCTGGGGATTGGGAAGCTCTCTGTTGGCTGTGTGGCGGGGGGAGGTGCGGAAGTGCCAAATATACCCGATGTAGATTGTGATGGAAGTGTCAGAGGTGACGTTGTTGAAGGGTGGGCTACCGTTACCACTTGAGGGAAGGTCGGTGTAAGTCCTGGGGCCATGGAGGACGGCGAAGAAGGGGGAGAAGACGTGAGACCTATAGAAAATCCCGGCGCCGTTGAGGGGTGAGTTGACGCATTTGTCTCTACAGAGGGGTCCTTTAGGAGTAAGGACCTCATCTGTGCTAGGATATTCTCCGTTTGAGCAGCCATTTGGGCCTGGACTTCTGCTTTGAGGTCGGCTCGCACGTTTTGGAGATCCTCCATTGTGACCTCAGAAGTATTTGAGTCATCCCGAGACTCGGGTGGGCCCGTAGACCTGGTGTGCATCAGAGCGGTCTCTGACTTGACGGGCGTCTTCTTCTTTTGGGGACTATTCTTACCCATGATGTGTGTTATCGCTGTGGATGCGATCTGCTCCGGGGAGTGGATAAAGGTATCTTACGAGCTTCAGATCCGTGAAGGAGGGTTCTTCTTGGAGAGAGTGACGACGAGATTCTCGTCCAAGGTCTTAAGACTGCGTCGTGAGGAGCAGGGTCTTAAGGACTACCGACTGCGCCATGTGGGGTTTTCACGGATGCCGAATAACTCATAGAACATTATATAGATAAGAATACTTTATTTCAAACTTAAGAAGAGCGAGAGAGAGAGAGGAGAGAGACAGGGCTCCCGTGACGTCAATGGTGAAGGACGTTAGTTATTGACGTCATCGTATAGGAGGTATCCTCACACTGGGGGTTTGACTTTGTCCAGCTTTAATAAAGGCCTGTGGAAGCAGATGTGGAACAGGTAATATTTCATTTTCTAATATTAAATAAGTCATAAAAAATATTTTATATATAATAGTTACGCAAATCTGTTTTAATATTAATATGTTATTTTGAATCTTAATATATTTTAAGAAATAATAACTTTTAAATTAAAAATCTATATCTTGTCTTTTATTGCAGGTCTTGGCCATCAATTTAATTGAATGGAAATAATTAATACGCATTGAACACTTTACCCTATTACAAACTTTTATAAACAACAGCGTTACAAACTTTCCGTGTATAAAATGGGTAACAGAGAAATAGAATATTCACCAAAGCTGAAATACCTGAGTGTTGTTTTTGACCAGGGACTTACCTGGACCGATCATCTTATAGAAAAAGCTTCCAAAAGCGCTCGTGTATGGAACATGGTGAAAGCAATCGTGGGACAGAAATAGGGGGTTGACTTCGGATAAGATTCTTTGGCTCTACGAGGCGATGATCAGGCCAATTATGTCCTATGGATGTTTAATATGAGGGCATTCCGTAGTGAAAAGGAAAACTGCCCTGAAGATTTTGAAACTCGATACAACGAAAAACACTATCAGCGATGACCCACACATTTAGATCAACGCCAACTGCTGGAATGGAATCTGTGCTCGGTATAATTCCCCTTGATTTATACTTGTAGGGACAGGCAACAAGGTCTAGATGGTGGACAAAGCACTTGCTAATAGAGATGGGATGGGCAACCTTCCAAATCGTAGAGGTCACCGTTTTTCCTCTGATAAAATCCTTAGTGCAGCCAAAATAAATCAGCATAGCGATTACATTAGGGCAACCTGATTTGGATGAGTAACTCTCCACTCGATAGTCCAGATTTGGTGGTATATACTGATGGATCTAAAGATGAGGCGGGAAATACTGGTGCTGGATGGTCAATTACAAAGTGTGATGTGTCTGTTCAGCACTCAATGGTATCTCTAAACAGCGAATCATCAGTAGTTTCAAGCTGAAGTCTTTGCAATCAACAAGCAGTGGAAGATCTTCATAAACTCAATAAACAGTGGGAAACTGTCACCATTAAATCAGACTCACAATCTGCAATAGCTGCAATTCTTAACCCTCTTACTACGAGTTATGAAGTGAAAAAATGCAAGGAAACTATCAAGAGTCTAAAACAGGAGAAGAACTTATACATAGAGTGGTGCAGAGGGCACGCCGATATTACGGGGAATGAATTTGCAGACTACTTGGCAAAAAGTGGAACAAAATGTCATGATCGTAGATGTGTCGGTGTGCCTCCCAGCTACATTAAGAAAGTGATTGGCCAATTAATTTATAAAAATGGTGCCGTCGATACAATGATTGCCATCATTTAAAGCACACACACTTAATGTTAAAAAAACCAAGACCTAAACCTCTCAAACTCCATCGGGAGAACATGAAGCTGCTAGTCCAAGCATGCACTGGCCATGGACCGTTTCTAGCCCATCTCAGTAAATGGAAAGACGTCGCAATGTCTGTATGTCTGCATGGAAGAACCTCAAACTGCAGACCATCTCATCCACAGATGTCCAGCACTCTCATATGAAAGACTGAAGCTGAGCATTCAGAAGAAGTAGATGGCGGTCATCTTCGTATTGATGAAGTTCAGAAGAGTGAAAAATGTTTTGTAAATAATTTAGACATTAAGTAAGGAGTTTCGTTTGTTTATTTTAATATTATCATTATTATATATTTTATTTTACTCTAGCAACATAGATACCCAATATAAGGGAGCTCGATACCGTGCGTGCTAAGGTGTGTTCAACTCTCAATGTTGGGGTGCAGGTTCGAATACCGAGAGGGGCTTGTCATTTTTGGTCTACCTCATTGATAAGACCTACGTTCGATAGACTATTATAATGCTATAATGCTTATTTATATCCAATCGATGCAATTCTATCGAACCCTATAGGCAAAAAAAAAAAGATACCCCACCGTGTGGTAATGTTCTTTACCTAAGTTGTGTGCTGTTTGTATATGTCTTTGTGTATAAATATTACACAAAGTAAGAGTAATACATATTTCTTAACTCAAAAAAAAAATCCTGAGAAGCTTGTCATAACTATTACCCAGCTTTACACAATTTACCCAGGCAAAAAAACCCAGAAAGAACAAACAGAAGAGTTTGTTTAAGACCCAATTATTTTAGTCCAAAGTTTCTCACTGTGAAATGATCTACGACTAGACGATCGGTTGGCACAGGAAGAAATCTGACTTACAGATAATGTTTTGCCAACAGTTTAATAAGGTTTGATTGACGATATTTGCTAGGCCTTTCATATCTAAAGATTTCATTTTTATAGTATTATAGTTTTTTATATGTAATAGGTTATGTATAATATATTTGATAATTATTTACAAGAATTTTATTCTATAGTTAGATTTGCGATTACCAACGAAATAATACAATATTTGTCAATTAAAGTTAATCCTTCATTCAAGCACCCTGTTTTCATAATTCCATGATTATTTTTTATAACAATATTGTTCAATGCTTTCTGTCCTTTAGTTCCGGCATGTAGAATATATATATATATATATATATATCCTAAAAAATGTCATACACATAAATAAGTGAGTATTGAGATTCTCATTCAAAAGGAACTCTAATCAAAGCACATCAATCAGATGAATGACTTTTCAATTTTTGAAGGACTTGCTGAGTCATTTTTTGATTTTCTTTAGTAAATTAGTTGACTATTCCTGTGAGTATCCATGGTAATCAAGAACTATAATCAAGAATATATTTCTTAAAAGGAACCTGCATACAAAGCAAGAATTAG
This sequence comes from Caligus rogercresseyi, assembly GCA_013387185.1. NCBI lineage: Eukaryota > Metazoa > Arthropoda > Copepoda > Siphonostomatoida > Caligidae > Caligus > Caligus rogercresseyi. The sequence goes on from CP045910.1 coordinate 2,361,581, forward strand.
TTAGGTTTTTATTATTTCTTTTATATTATATCGGTATATGTGGTACTTCAACAAGAAGCAAAGTTGAATTGGGTATGACGAAAGGATATTTCCATCCATGTGACATTAAAAAGTTGAAGATGTCCTGACTACATACCCTCAAGTAGGATAATATATAATATGTATTATATATATATATATATCAGGAAACGACCGGGACACTTTTTTTTCACCGAGAGCCAGGCTAGGCCGGGACTTAAATTTTTCTAGCCGGACTTTAATATATTAATTCCTTCGTCAATCTGAAAGTGACAACGTTTTTTTTTTAGAAAATATTTTTGCCTATCAAAAATTTTCAGAACTACCTAATATGTTTTTAAAAATTATTTACTAAAAAAACGTCGTGACTTTCAAAATGACGAACGACGGATATATTAAAGTCCCGGCCCAGTGATTTTTTGATACTGGGCTGGGACGTTAAAAAACATCCGAGTAAAATAGCTGATTCTCCTGGTAGATATTACGATCCTTATCTCTTCTAGGAGAGATGACGACTTAATATGGGGATAATATTTTACAATATTTTTTTTTTTTGTTTACAATAGTTTGAATATTATCCTCATTCCATCTCAATATTTAATCACTATCCCTCCTATAAGAGATAACACTCCTGATCTCTTTTAGCAGGGCGTTGATTATTTTATATAGATCACGATTGTAGTCACTCCTAGGAAAGATACGATCGTGATCTCTACCAGGAGAGTCAACGACTCTACTGGATCTTCATCTCTACTGCGATACATATATATATATTATATATATATATTTATATATACGAGGTGTGATCAAAATGTATCCGACCTTAATTTTTATTGGTCAAACGAACACAGCTATGGGGGCGGGACTTGCTGTGTGGTTGGGAGCATGACTACTGCGCATGCTCATTTTTTTCTACAGCTCCAATACAAGTCAGTCGGCGTCAGGCCATTCATGATTAAACAGGTGCAAGTGAGTGTCGTCGGATTTTATTTTCTTTAAAATGTCAGAAAAAGTCGAACAGCGTTATTGCATAAAATTTTGTTTTAATCTTGGTGATTCGCAAGTGGAAACAATTCGCAAGATTAAAAAAGTGTTTGGAAATGAAGCGATGGGCACCACACAGATAAAGGAGTGGTACAACCGCTTCAAAGATGGCCGCTTGTCATTGAAAGTGAACCACGCTCAGGGAGGCCCTCAACATCGAAAAACGATGCCATCATTGATCAAGTGAGGACCTGGTGATGTAGTACTACCAGAGGTATGCGTCGCTTTCGTGACGCAGTGAGGCGCAAGCGCCCGGATCTGTGGGCAACAGGCAGTTGGAAGCTCCATCATGATAACGCTCCAGCACATTCTTCCCATTTAATTCGGAACTTCTTGACAAAACACAGCACACCAGTGGTTCGTCAACCTCTCTACTCTCCTGACATGGCTCCCTGCGATTTTTGGCTTTTCCCAAAGCTGAAAATGCCACTAAAAGGGACCAGATTTCAGACCAGAGAAGAAATTATGCAGAATGCGACAGACCATCTGAGAGCCATACCGAAGGAGGACTTCCAGCGATGCTTTCAACAGTGGCAGAATCGTTGGGAGAAGTGTGTGGCAGCCCAAGGGGACTACTTTGAAGGGGATTAGCATTAAATACTTGTATCATAATAAACGTTTGTTTTATGACCAAAAGTCGGATACTTTTTGATCATACCTCGTATATATATATATATATATATATATATAGGTATATATTAACGATTCACCTTAATCAAGAGTATCCAAGTGGCTCTTGTTGAAGCCTTGCGTGTTTGTGTGTCTCTTCTTCTATATAAGAAACATTGGTGATAAACATATGTTATTTTTTTTTCCTCTTAATCTTATCCGGTTTTGGTGTGGCGAGTACTTAGCTACATTATCATATTGTATTTTGAGAAATGGGCCTTAATGACTGGACTTGGAGTGCAAATCAGTTAGATAGAAAGCCGTGAGAACACGATAGTCTGTATCAGTAATGTAAATATGAATGAATTGTTTTTCAAAGATCTACATTTAATGGTTTTTAAAAGTAATCTCCTCTTTTTTGGGGGGGATGCCCGTCTATGCTGTCAGCTGAGTGACATGTGTGAACGACATCTTGGACGTTAACGCAAACTCACAATAGACAGTTGATATCAATACTTTCTTCCTTTTTCTATCTACATAATATAAACGTTCAGTTTGAACTTGAGGACTTACTAAATAAAACCAACATTTAAACTATTTTAAAGTATTCAATTCCGAAAACTTAAAATTGATCTAGGTCCCTTTGTCAAGATAGTTATGTCCTCTAAGGATGAACTTCTTAACACTGAGTTATATTCACACCTAAACAGGTAAAAGATATACCTCAATTCAATCATTTAAACAGATAATTAACTTATACTTATTCCTTTTAACCAAAAAAAGTACTAGAAGAAGTCACAATTTGGTATCCTTAGTTTAGACTAAAGCGTTAATAAGTAAATATTTTTTCTAATAATATAAGTAAACGCATAATATAAAATTCTTCCTTTTTTCCTAGAAGGAATTGGCAAAATCTTAGTTCTTCTTTGGTTCGTATGCATGCTAGAGCTCTTTGAAAATATAACAAAGTCCTTTTATTATTTATATTTGGAGACGTTTATTTTGATATATTTTAAATCATCAAACTTAATCCATTTAAACCGGTTTTAAATACGATTGTGACGTAATTTCATGGACTAGCGACATCTAACGTTAATGAAAATTTTGGCCAATTTTTTTTGTTACTTTTTCCTTGCATACTTTACTTTAACGCTTTAGTTTAGACAACCATATATGTATATTAGTGATTTTACTTCTTGTCTGTGGGTCTAACTTTATTTGTCAGAGAAGAATTACCTCTTTTAATGCATCATTACATATATCAACCATTCCTAAAGTTCCTTTTAAACTCAAATAAACTTCAGGTGTTTTTACAAAATCCCCATTAAATCATAACAATCACATTAATAATTAATCAGAATTTAATTTTATTCTTCTTTCTTATAATTATTACTATTCCTATTATAACATTAAAAAAATATATAAACGTATATATATTTATATATATCTTAAACATATTTTAAGCCTCAATATATCTTCTTACTTTTAGCTATTTTTGACAAGCAAGAAAACTTCATTTATACTTTTCGTGCAACTTCCATGGATGAAAAAAGTTTTTTTATTATTATGACTACATCTGTTTAAAAATTATCCGATCACTTTCCTCTATACCAAAATACTGTCCCTGCTTTAGCATCCGTTAAACGAACCTTTTACAAGAACTGCTCATAATAAGCTTAAATAGTCCTTCAAATATTTTTCAAAAAAAGGAAAGGATAATTTGGTGGTCATTTTATTATATTGTTTTACGATAGGATAGAAAAAGGTCAAAAGCCTAAGATTGGCTTTTACACGCCATATGACGAATGATACATGAGTTTCAATCACATATGTTACTATTAACTATTTCTATTATATATATATATATATATATATATATATATATATATATATATATACACACACACAAATATTATATATATATATTGGTCAAGGTATTTATAACGGATACAAATCTTCACACCACAATATTCTATATGGCTTGTAAAAAAACTTGACCACATCTTGGCCTATATCATTCATTATTTCATATATGATTATTTCAAAAAGTTATAGAGAACTCAACCAATATTTATACAACAAAAAAAATCCCCGCAATTCATAAAAATACTATTTTAATACCATGCATCTCTGGAGGCGCTGTTTATTTATTGTTTTTGTTGTTCATTTATATGCAGTAGTTAGTCTCTTATGTTAATTAATATGTTGACTATAAGTTAATTCGTGTTGCATATAACACAATATTTCTCTAATATGTATGCAAAAATTGCTAATGTTCTAATGGAATATTAAAATACTTGCTTTTGTGAGGGGATCATGAATAAAGGCATTTTACAACATATAAGACGAAAATTACTTCGAAAAGATTTTTATTCAAGTTTAGTGAATATATGGGCATTTAAAGATTTGAGGATTATCTATTATTTCTTAAATATATATTGAATCTCGCATATGACCTCAAATTCACAACATATTATTAATCGATAGTAATAAACATTAGATTTATATTGTTATTGTAGCATAATTGCTTCGAGCCCATATAAAGAAGATTTAATAGATAAACTCACAGGTAATGTTGAACAAGAAAGATCTTTACCCTTTTCTTATAAATCCTGTCATATCATTCTCTGTCTTCTAGAGTTGAATATGTCCTCAGTGGCAGTCAAAAAAGTCTAGACGATGATGGGTTTTTTTCCTTTCTTTTCTGTTTTGATGATATATAAATTACATAAAATATTATACATAAGTTAAATAAACATTATAGTGTATAATAATTTTTTAACAAGAGGGACAATGAAAATATTTAACTATCATAAGATGTCTTTTTCATCATGAGTTGGATAGTAGCCGAAGTTCTCTCTAATTTTTCTTTCCCCTGTAAAAAATTCGTAGTGCTACTTTCTT
>CP045910.1:2374220-2393692 GCA_013387185.1 Caligus rogercresseyi
TATCCATATCCATTGAGCTGTAAAAGTCTAAAGCCCAAGTTTTAAGAATAAAAAAAGGAAGAGATAAAATAACGACACAGCTACGTCATTGTAGGGGGACAGTTTTTGAAACATAAAATAGGGTGATGACGTCACTGGATATTTATTGCTGGATTTCCATTCTCTATTCCCCAAGTCCCTAAATTGTTTCATGTCTCAGTAAGGCTGCCAATTAAGTATTTATAGAGCTTATAAGATGTTTTAATGACCTTTCTCTATTAACTATACAGTTATTCTACGGTCGGTCAATCAAAATACATTAAACATTTAATGATTTGTACAAATCCTGAATGAAATGATTTATTGAATATACTCACAGAAGCCGGCAAACATGTTTTTTATTATAAATCCTAAGATTAATGAACCTTTCATGGAAATGTTTTTTTTAACTAGTAGTTAATTAGTCGTAACTAATGATTACCTAAGGGGTTTTAGAGGGGGGGGGGGGGTGAACTAAGTTCTTTGATTATTGTTTTTTCATGCTTGAGGTGGATCAATTAATGTCGTTTTAGTATTATACATCTACTGTATTTGTATATATATATATATATATATATATAACTTGGTGTCCGGAAAGTCTTGACCGATACCTTTGATGACTTTTTTCGAGATTTCAGAGACTTTTTATGTAAATGTTAGGTAAATAAAAGTTAAAGACTCTATTTAGATTAACAAGTTTTAAATAAATATATAGCATGAAACGCTGTAATACCGAGGGGGGCTTTATGACCTTTTGGTACTTTTTTTCTCTATTTGGTTCCATAAAATTGCGGTATCTAGCTGAATATAAATATGCATTATAGCATTACAATTAGTCACTCGAGCCTAGGATAATCTTATCAATGAGGTAGACCAAAAATGACCATTCCCTTCTCGGGGTATTCGAACCTGCGCCCCCAACATTTATAGATGAACACGCCTTAACGCACTCGGCTATCGCACTCCCCTTTTGGTTACTTCTTGGGTTTGTTGGGGCGCGATTAATGGACACGAATAATTATAATGGTCGTTTACCGACCGTAAATGATATTTTTTGAATAACACTATACTTTCTCGAATGGTATTAACTAGGACTACCGATTATTACTCGATAAATCCATACAATCGATTGTAACTTTATATTACTCTATTTTGAAGAAATTACTATGTACCTAAAACCTCCTAAAATTTAATCATTATTTAAAAAAAATCAGCAAGATAATATTTTTGATTTTCCTAAGAATAAATAAATCTAACACAGACTAACCATATAAACACATGAAACGTGTATTTCTCCGACCTAATAATTCAACCATTGCTTAAATATCACTTGAATTGTTTATCTGCTTTGTAATATCCTCTTATATTCATTTACGGTTTAAAAAGATATACACACTCAAAATAAAGTAATTGATACATTATGTACCTGATAACTAATATCATATTTTTCTCTTTTCAGGTCAGTTACAAACTATTACCTGGGAATTAATTCTATGTCGGTTGTTTAAAAAGTTTTTTTTTAAATTTTGTATGAGTCTATTATATTTGACATTTTGCAGCTAAATGTTGTAAAAATAACGGAATTTGTTTTTTATAACTTTAAATTTAGATATTTGTTTGAAGTCTAAATGAACAAAACTTTTAATTTATAAAAACGTAAGAAGAATGGGAAATTTAGTAAGCTGGTGTCTAATTTTATTATGAAAGTAAATAGTTTGATATACATCTATATCATTTTTTCCCTCAAAAATTAGTTATATTTTTAATTTACATGTTGTTTTATTATGTAAATAAATAGACAAATCCATAAAAACCTAGAGCAAATGCGTAATACAACATAATTAAACATATTAGTTTATATTAGTTTCTACTTTTTGGGTAGAACTCAGAGAGTGCAAACCTCCGCCGTCACGGGGTCCTTATGAGCCTTCCGAGGCGGATTTTTCACGACTGGGGCGGCGTAGAGGGACGGGGAGGGTTTCCCCTCGACGAAAATTCCGAGAGGAAGACGCTCCTGGCACCCGATTTCACAGCACAGCGACATCTATTGGCAGAGTAGGATAACTTGAAATATTTATTAGTATTTAGCTCATTTTGCATCTTAATTCTGCACTCAGAGATCCCAAAATGTAATAACTTGTTCCTTTTGGCATTTCCAACAATTGTACAAAGTTTCATCCGAGCCCGTTCCGCACTTTTTGAGTTATCCTACTGACAAACAAACCAACCAACCAAACCAACACCAACGCCAGTGAAAACAAGACCTCCTTCGGCGGAGGTAATAAAAACCAATATCATATGTCTATGTTATTGGATTGGCTAATAATTTGACATCTCTTAATGGGCCTCAAGGATAAAATTAGTATATTCGAGCATCATAATTGTGGATTGCTCCAAGAAAATACTCCTTTGGGATCCCAAATGTGATATGGAAACCATATTATTAGGTACAGTCAAATCTATATAAGTGTTCACCTGTCTAACACGGTTATTTGTCCTTTATCGGCCACCTCCATTTTTCCCGCCAAAAAAGTACTAACAAATTATATATTAACTGTTTATAATAACCATTCTCATGGGGGGGGGGGGGGGGGGGTCGTTTGAGTGTTTATATTTAAATCAGTGTCCTTGAATAAAAAAATTGTCCGTACTTTTTTTACATCACATATCTTTTAAAAAAATATACTTTCTTTGTATTTAAAAAACGCTCCTTAGAGCGTGTTTTTTTAATTTCCTTCATTCATTGTCTTTTTCTTGAACAACAAACATAAAGACCTCCAGTTTGTGTGTGAACATTATACCTTTTCCTATTCTCATTTCCGGCATGCTCATTCGTTCTTTGTTAAGTCTTTTGTTTATTATATATTTAATAACTAAATATATACATAACAGGAAACGACTGGATACTCGCCCGGTTCACGGCAGTTTTTTTGAACGTCCCGGCCCGGTGTCTAAATATCACCTTGTACCGGGATACATCGATCATAGCGCCCTCTAAGACGTTTGTTGACGTCCGCAAAAAAATTGTTGTTCGTCATTCTGTACGTGACGACGTTTTTTTTAGAAAATAATTTATAATATCATATATTTAAAAATTAAAAAGTAGTGTTGTACTTGTTGAAAGGAAAACTAATTTCTGAAAAAAGGTCGTCACTCCGAAATGACGAACGAACGAATATATATATTAAAGTCCCGGCCCGGCTTGGAAAATGTAATCCCCGGCCCAGCTCCCGGAGAAAAAAAGATTCCCGGTCGTTTCCTGATATATACATATAGGTATATATATATAGGGCGGAGTGGCCACCGGGAGTTCCGGAACTGTTCCCGGTGAGCTGCTGGCCTCAAGAAACATAAACGGCTGTTGACAGTCTCCTAATGGCATATTGGGGGGCCTGCATAAGGCCGGCGAGGGCATAATTGTCCCGGTGGATAAATTCTTCCCATCCGTTCCTGTATATATATATATATTAAGTACTAGGGATAGTACCCAGGATTTTTCAGAAAAGTCCTCTGGAACAAAAAGCTCCATGGCAGCTATAACTTATCCATAGAAAAGATGATCATATATAACTATTTTTTTACAGAAGACCGAATATACAAATGAGCGGATCTAGAACTAACAAAATAATATTTCTTAGCAGTCCAAAGTCCACTACATAAATTTGATGCTAATCAATGCACCACGTCATCGTTTCAAACGTGTTTTTTTCTTATAAAATAAATATATGGAAAACAAACTTTTTCCGGGGATAGCCAAGTACTCTTAAGCACACTTTAACACCTTCAATTAGTCCATAGAAAAAATTGTCAAGACCTAAATATTAAGAAATCACAAAAAAACACCCAACGCAAGCAAGGTCACCCGACCAAACTAACTAACTGAAATCTCACTTGAGAAGAAGCATTCAATCAACTTGAAGACGTCATAATGTAATAAAAATGGCTGTCCCGTTAGATATACCTTGTAAAATAATACTAGGGAATAGAAGAAGGGGAAATCCACCAATAAATTCCATTAATGTCAGCCCTTGTTGATTATTTAGGGAAACCCCTTTTGTTTTTATATCAATGACACTGCGTCACTGGTTTTTATTTTGTTTAATATGAGGCTTGAACCATATTAATATTAATGATGCCATTCAGAAATACCATTTTATATCAGTAGCTTACAGAATCTCATAATCATACCGCGTAGGTTACCAATGGCTGATCTGAAAGGTACTCCACTTTTTGTTGTATTCATTATATTAAGATGACGAATAATAGAGGTATAAAGTATAGAGAACTTATTCCCTTCAATAGCAGAGAGTCATCGTTGTTCATCTGTCGCCATTGTCCAATATAAACAAAGTAATTTGTACTACGTCATCGATAGTTGATTATAGAAAGATTTATTACTATTGGCAATATGACGTATCCTCTGAAGAATCCAATAGCTCTCGAGTATTTATATCTCTACGGGTTTGAAACATAAGGATATAGAGAGCATTCCCTTCAATAGCAGAGAAACATCGTCGTCTAGCTGTATTCTGTGTGTCCAATATAAACAAAGTAATTGATACTACTCATCTTAAGTTGGTCATAGAGATAGAAATATTAATTTATATTGGGCAATATGACTATGCCTCTGAAGAATCCTATAAGCCTGTATTTATATCTATGGGTTTGAAACATAAAAGATAGAGAACTTATTCCCTTCAATAGCAGAGAAAAATCGTCGTTCAGCTGTTGCAATTGCCCAATATAAACAAAGTAATGGATACTACCTCATCGTAAGTTGATCATATAGATAGAAATATTTGCTTAGTTTGGGCAATATGGCGTATGCCTCTGAAGAATCCAATAAGCTCTCTATGGCTTTATATGTCTATTGCTTGAACTTAGACTGTTAAAGGGATGATTAGACTTCTTTTTCTTATTTGTTTCAGCCGTTTCTGACCTCAACATTGGTTTTCCCTCCGTTGTTTTCAGTCCATTGTACATCGATGTATATAGTGGTCGGTATTCTCCTCTTTGAAGGCCTTCCTCAATTCAAACATTATCTACATTACATATAATATTATTTACTCATTGACGAAACAAAGAAGACATTATTATTCCCGCAAACGGATATCTTTTGGTGAGTTAAGGAGTTATCATTGAGGTGTTTACTTAAAGAACAATTATGCCTCGAGTAAACGTGAGTTCCGTGAGTACTAAGTACACACACACTAACACGTCAACGGCTATGATTGATGTTTGTTAAAAGCTAAGTAGTAGTAAAGTCTTTGTATGAATGGAAAAAACAAAGGATCTTCTATCGTTGAGGGTATAGAGTAATATTTACATTTTAAAGTATTTTGTTTATAAAGGAACGCCTGTTTAAAGAATGAAAACAATCCGTAATGATTTTTAGACTCTAACGTGATTGGTTAAAATAAAAGAATGGGTATAAAATGTGAAAACAGTTGACGTAATGCCTTTAAGGTGCGAACATTAATTTAAGGAACATAAATTGATCCTTAAGAACACCAATTGTCTCATCTCGTGGCCTATATTCATTTTGATATTAACTGTCTATCTAACTATTAGAGATATAAAGCGGAAAGTGAGTTACTAACTATAAATAAATAAATATATATATATATTGAAATGATCCATATTTGGAACCACCTAAATCTTCATTTAGAGGTTCTGTTTAGGATATCTATCTATATATATAAATTATGATCTATAATAATATATAGATTTATTATATATAATCTATATATATATGTATATTTATATATATATATATTATATATCTATATATATAGATATATATATTATATTTATATATATATAGATTTCGCGGGGATCATCTATATGATATATAATATTAGGTTATATAATATATATATATATACATATTAGGGAAACCTAATATTGAGATATCAAACATTATCCCCCCCGAAATTTGCGTCATAAGAAACTAAATGATCGTAGAAAATGGATTTGACCCCCCCCTTACCCCCCCTCCCAAATTGCGTTCAAAGGTTTTCGTTATGAAGCTAAACTTTTTATTATACTTATATTGAAAAAAATATACTTTTACAAAATGTAGATATGATCAATTTATGAGTTTGTATGTTATATATATTTTTGTCAAATAATATTTAGTGCCAATAAATGAACATATGTGCTGACGCACCAGTCATTTTTTAAATAACAACTCCTACTAGGGTCCTTTATAGTTTTAGAAGGAAAAATAATAAGAGGGTACTCATGTGATGTTTTTAAGTTTTTTAAAGATATTTTTTTTTCACACCTTAATTTTCATATAATAAATTAAATAGATAAAATTAAATTGTACATTCTTTCTTTGTTTAGAATCTAAGGAGTTTTTTTCTTGACTCCATGGTTGATAATACATATCCATGACGTTGATTATATGCATAAACTTTTGCAGATGCCTCCGTTACTGGTTTCACAGCTCTTTCCACTGATTGTGAATGGAAAAATATTTATTAATTTTTAAAGGATTTTTATGGAAAAAATTAATAATTTTTAAATGATCGTAGAAAAATCCATTTTTTGTTTCTTATGGCGCAACTTTCGCGGGGGATAAAGTTTGATATCTCAATATTAGGTTTCTATAATACCCTCTAATAAAAAAAAATATATATATATATAATGTTTGAGAGGCCAAGTACAGAAGCTTGTTTTTAGAATTTCTTTTTCTCTCACACATCGTTTTAAAAAAGCAACGCCAAATAATGATTTAATGAGTCATCCCTTTGAAGATGATTTTTGCAGTTGCTTAGGATAATTTTATACAAAGAACTCATGCATAATTTTTTTTGCATTCATATACATCTATCATGAAATTTATCAACATTATGTACAATGAATTGACTTGATAAGTGAAGACAAAGTAGTCCCGTCATTTTCTGACGTCATTGACTCAACGTAGTCTTATTTACAAAGACAATGTCAAAGCCCCTGGGAACCACATCCCGACTACATCAACTAATAAAATGAAAATAGGCTCTTAAATTTAAAAATGACCATATTTTCTATTTTACAACTATCCCTGGCAATGGAGATTGACTTTTAATAATTTAGTAAAATATATATTTATTATACAAAATTATTTTTTTACAAAAAAGACTTAAAACAAAGTAAAAATACTTTATTATCGTTTGTGATGATGATAATCATATATATATATTTTATCTCATTAATAGTTTCTTTGTAACTATAATATTAGTCGAATATGCCAATGTAGAGCAAAGTCATGTTAAAATTAATCTTAAATTTAATACGACTTATAATTTCAAGAAACAAAATTACTTGCAAAAAGGAATCAACATAACTTAGTCCAAACTATTTATAATATCGGTAACATCTTATGCCAAATTAAAGATCCGTTTGAAACAGAGTAATGCTCTCCATACACAATTTTTTTGGCATCATTTAATTTTAAACAATCCTTTTTTTCTTGAAAAAGTGGAGTGGAAATGAATTTCCTGGATTTTTTTTGCAACTATCGATGAACCAAGAAGTTTACGGAATTCGAGCATTATTTTAAAGATATTTTTCTTATTATTGCTATGCATTCAAGCAAACTTCTAACTATGTCACTTTTGACTTTTGACACTCTCTATATAAAAATAAACTCTTAACATGCTTACAAATTGCATAGAAATGTGTAAGCATGTTGTTATATAAGTAACTAAATATAAGCTTAAATTTGAATCGGCTACACATTGATATCAAAAAATGAATAAAATGAATGCAATTGATCCTTGATGCAAAATAAAAAATATTATTTGTGTGTTGTATAGATCTTCTTACATATATTAACAGAAACTTTTAAGCAAATTTATTCAGACAAAATTCTGTTGTCAAAATGATAAGTTTAAATCTGGAATCGGCTATTCAATTTTAAGAGATTTCATGTATACAGCGGTGTGCAGGCGAATCTAGACTAACTTTGAGTACTTGTATCTCAGAAACCAGTAAGGGTAGAAGCTTAAAAATGTATGAACTGGCTAGTATATCCTATGAACTTTGTTTAATAACAAAAAAATTGAAAATGTCCTCGGAACTTGAGCGCAGGACGGCCATTATTGTGGCGCTCCGTTGCGGCCGTGCGCCCAAGGAGATCATCGACTTCTTCAAATTCCCCAAAGCTACTGTTTACAGCATTGCCAAGTCCTTCAAGGAGTCGGAGGACATCGAGGAAGGATTCCTAACACCGGAAAGAAAGACTCCAGACCGATCCCAAGTCTTAGAGAATCTCGACATGTTCTGGTCAAAGGAGTTCTGGCCCCCCAGCAGCCCTGACCTCAACCCCTGCGACTACTACTTGTGGGGCGTCCTTGAGAGGGACACTAACAAGCGTGCTCACAACTCTGTAGACTCCTTGAAAGCTGCCATCATCCAGGCAGTGGCCAACTTGTCCAGGGAACAGGTGGCTCATGCCGTTGGGAGGTTCAGGCGCCGTGTGGAGGCTGTTATTGTGAAAGGAGGAAGTTGGATTGAATGAACAGTAAGAGAAAAGTCATTTAAATTTGTGTGATATGAAAAAAGTCAATTAAAAGGTCTTGTTCTTGAATATGAGTATCTTGTTTCCGTGCTTAAAAAAGTCTAGATTCGCCTGCACACCCCTGTATATATATATATATATATAGATATATATATATATATATTATATAAATATACATTTTAATTTATCTCAATATAAGTAAATGGATATAAATGAGATCATGGGTACAAATACACTAAAATTATATGTTACAAACGACAAATCATAACTTATTTAAAAAAATTAAGAGCAACATTATTTTTTAGGGTATTTCTATACCTTCTTATAATTGTATAAGTTTCGAAGAGTACATAATCATAAGCATAAAAATAAAATCAACGCATTTTCACCGTATTCTTAGGCATCACGCAGTCGTCGTTATTCAAATTCGTCGGAAGTAGTAGATAAAATCATCGCAGTAAATTGATTTCCTTTCGTGTCACAAAAGAAGAATCCCTACTTAAGTTATAAGATACATATTGACAAATATATAGTTAAACGTCTTTGATACCAGCATTCATCTACAAAAATACATATTTCTTCTTTTTCCGTTTATGTAAAATATAAATTTGTTAAAAGAAAAATATCTACCTACATCAATTTATATACATATTCATGCGACTTCAATTGAAGTATTTTATTCTTTTTTTTCCTCTCTCTCTACATGTGCCTATACAAATTTCATATTCATTGTATAAAGGGCTTAGCTATGCCTTAATATATATATAAATTTATTATTAAAATAACTACGCTTTTTTAAAATACGGGATCCCTATGATAAATATTTATTACATACTCAAAAAGGGCACTGAGATATATATACACATACACAATAAAAAACAGAATTCCTGTCTCTGAAAGAGATGATATTATTCCTGCTGGGTCTTTTGCCACGCTAGGAATTATGTTCTATTGTGGCCTGCTTAAGCGACATAATAATAAATGTTTAATTGAATAAAGCGGCTGGGGATGAAGAATGCATATTTTTATATCATCCCCCCCCCCCCCCAATAAATAAGCTATGACGTCACCTGAGTCCTTACAAACTTTATTGTATATAGATACGCCAAAGGGGTATTGAAAACAGGGGGTCGTCCATATTGCTAAAAGCGCTGACTACTCGCTTCCCGATTGCTTTCCGGTTCGTCAAATAGAGATAAAAGACAGTGAGAGCTTATTGGATTCTTCAGAGGCAATCGTCATATTGCCCAATAGTAACAAATCTTTCTATCTATATGATCAACTTACGATGAGGTAGTATCCATTACTTTGTTTATGTTGGGCAATTGCAACAGCTGAACGACGATGTTCTCTGCTATTGAAGGGAAATAGTTCTCTATATCTTTATGTTTCAACCCCATAGAGACATAAATACAGGCTTATAGGATTCTTCAGAGGCATACGTCATATTGCCCAATATAATTTAATAGTTCTATCTCTATGATCAACTTACGATGAGGTAGTATCCATTACTTTGTTTATATGGGCAATACAGCTGGACGAGGATGTTTCTCTGCTATTGAAGGGAAATAGTTCTCTATATCTTTATGTTTCAAACCCATAGAGATATAAATACAGCTTATAGGATTCTTCAGAGGCATACGTCATATTGCCCAATATAATTATACTTCTATCTCTATGATCAACTTACGATGAGGTAGTATCCATTACTTTGTTTATATGGACACACAGAATACAGCTGGACGACGATGTTTCTCTGCTATTAAGGGAATAAGCTCTCTATATATTTATATATCTATGGTTCTTCATCTTACTATATGACATACAACAAAAGTGGAGTACTTTTAAGATCAGCCATTGGTAACCTACGCGGTATGATTATGAGATTCCGTAAGCTACTGATAAAATGGTATTTCTGTATGGCATCATTAATATTATTTAGAATACCTTGACGTTCAACGTTATCAATTTGATCAGATAGGAACCTTATGTTGAAGGTCGTCAAACTATTCCATGTCTAATATATATATATTAGAAAATTCTGTTTTGAGGTCGGTCACTGTATTTAAAAAAAAAAATGAGTTTGGAAAGTTTTAGCTTCGAAAGACCATTTTTTCACCTTCAAAAGCCCCTCAAAGTTGAAATACACCGGGCTTTTTGGCCGAAAATGGTGAATTTTAATGGGAAAGTACTGATGGGATTATTATAGTAGATTAGAGTTGATTATTTTTGACGAATAATAATATCAAATAGGACCCTCAGTAGTCGGATCCAAGGACTGTATAATAAGGTCTGGGCAATACAAAAGCAAACATTTAATCCTAGCAGTGGACTACTCCATGACGTCACCGTAGAACGTATATAAATAATATATATAAATTAGGAAACGACCGGGACACCTTTTTTCGCCTGGACCCGGGCCGGGACTTAAAGTTTTCAAGCCGGGCCGGGACTTAATATATATTTTCGTTCCTTCCACATTCTGAAGTGATGACTTTTTTTTAGCTAATAATTCCGAAAAAAAAGTGAGGACGTTTTTTATAAGAAAAGAATCTCCTAAAAAAAGTAATGACTTTTTCTTCGTAAAGAATCCCCAAAAAAGTGAAGACATTTTTTTAAGAAAAGTATTTACGAGACAAAAATCATTCTCAGAAAAAAGTGGTGCTGTATTTTTTAGAAAATAATATTTCGAAAATTCCTTTCTGAATAAAATTATGATGAAAACAAACGAAAGAAAATATTGAAGTCCCTGCCCGATGTTAAAAACCAAGGACACCGGGCAGGGTACCCAGTCGTTTATATTATATATATATATATATGGTACTATCATCGTGACGTCATTGACTAGTCAGTCACTGCTAGGATTACATGTTGTTTTTGTATTGCCCAGACCTTATTGGTTGGATCCTCCATCTACTCCATGTACATATAATTGTTATGATATGAATGACAAGGAAATGAGCAAAGCAAGCCCCTCGTTCCCATGCATTATTTAATCACTCATGTACATACTTGTAAAGGAGTAGGTCACCACCATCTCCTCCTCCTCTCTGAAGCAAAGGTTCGTGACTTCATTTGAATACAAACCTTAATGACCTTTGATATGGCTTCTCTACCAGGAAAAACTATTTTTTACTCAAGAGCGGCGAAGGCATCATGCACATATGTAAATGAAGGTTCGCAGAAAACAAATAAACTCAGTGGTTGTGTGAAAAACACAGGCAAAACTTCGTTCTGTATCGATTGGTGGAAAAGAAAAGAAGCGGCAATATTTAAATAAAACATTGAGCATTATGAAGCAAGGCATCCCTTCACTCCTGGCTTTATCAACTCAGAGCTACGAATATCATTTTTAATAACATCATGAGTGTATGATTTATTTTCACTCCCGGCTATTGAGGATGGAACATCAATCCAGGGGATAAGAAATGCCATTCTTTAAAGCAAACATTGTCTCTTTCTCTCCCTTGATGTGCTTGTCCTTTGAACGAACTCCTACAAAATTACTTATTTTTATTAATAAGATAAAGCGAATCAGCACGCTCAAGGAAATAGTGATTGTTTATCGTCATCATATATGACGATAAATGACTCTATACTCTGGCGATAAGAACTTTATAATGAAGGAAATCATGGTCGCCAGCAGAAGAATATGTTATTTGATGAGTTTTCTGAGAAATGTAAAGACAAAAACAAATCATCCTTGGGTACTAGAGAAAAAACGTCCTTGGAAAAATTGATAAAGCAAAATATGGCCAAAAAGAAGGCAATTAACATACGATAAAACCGTTACATGATGGGCTAGTATTTGAGTAGAAATATACATCAAAATATCTACCAATATTTCTTATCTATATTGAGTTAAAAAAAAAATACTTATGGTTGGCATTTAAACTTGTATGACAATATTTAGGTGGTATTATCATTCACATAATTGCATATCGTTGGAATTCGACAATTTGGTCTGTGTGTCATCTTTTCCTTTTCTATATATATAATATTTTCCCCTAAACCTTCCCAATTTTCCGTACACCACTCCCTTTAATTTCCTTCAGTCATTACACCCGTTTTAAAATATTAAAATGTGGCGGCAGCTCGGTACACATATTTTGCTCCAAAAATTCCGACTTTTGGTGGAGGATCTTGGTATAAGGCGTCCGAATCCTCAAATACTTTCCGCCAACTTCTCCGCATTACGCCGAGCTCATCAGAATAATCATTAAAAATTATAAGAAGTTTAAAAAGGGATCTTAGTTTTTACTATAAGAAAATGATTCATTGTGTTCTTCTCTTACTACGATTTAAGATTTAATGCCAAAGAATTTTAAGGTCTTACATTAATTTTAAACTATAATGCTTACTTATGTCTTTTCCAAAACAAATACCCCCCTTTTATATATATTTTTATGTTATAATATTGTTTATATGAATAGAATAAAGACCTTGCCATGGAAAAAAATGTGGTCGCCAAGATCGATCGTTAATTTCAGACATACCGACAGTCATAAGTGTTTGCATATCGTTATCAACGTTATGTTGTACTCTGACTACGAGTTGCAAGGGATCTAAAAGGGATCTTTACGCGATAAGTGAATGAAATGAAATCTCTAGACCTGTAAAAGCCTTGGTCTCCTATGTTTGTACACGTAACTCGTGGTCGTTTTTGTGTTTATAGAAGCTTGATGAATAACAAGGCTCTATATTGAAATACAAAATGATCATTATGATAATAATATTCATTTGTGATACTTTTGATTCTTTGTGGTAGTGAGTACAAAGGTGCACTTTATGAACTCATAACCTTATTCCCTCTCTCTTACGGGGATACTCACGTTTTTCCCTTCTTCCCATTGAATACAAGACGATTAGTGAGAGAGAGAGAGAGAAGAGAGAGAGATCATGCTTAAAGAGTCCTAATTATCAAGCCGCATGAGCAGTAGATGATTACGTTGATAATAATAACCTTTTTGTATATTCTTAGGTTCTGTCTAAGGAAAATAACTCATTGTATAGCCAGTATATATATATATATATATATATATATACAGTAAGAATACCTTATCCGAGATATCACGTATATTGTTGAAAATGTGGTTCAAAAGACAATCATTATCCTAGTAACCAAACTTACTTTAAAACTAACCTTACTAAATATTGGATGCAAAATAAACTCAATAAAAGAAGGGAAGAAAAACACTACTCGATGGCAGCCATCTTAGTTAGCTCTGTTGACGAAATATATATTATTAAATTCGAAGCAATAAGGAAGAGAAGATGGGATGTTCAACACCCCGCCGTTTCATAATGTATAAACTTAGGTTCCGAATATTTGTGTTTCGTCTGCCAGAAACATAAACAAATCACTTTTACTAAATATAATAAGTATTAAATCCCTACTCAAATTATCATTAGTGCATTTTATTCTTACAAAAAATGGCTTCATTAATCAAAAAAAGCAAAAAATATTTTTTAGAGGCTATGAGGAAATGTGAACATTTTTTTCAAATAATTTTATAGTAAATGGAAGGGTTGATGGAACGACAACCTTGTAAAAAGAGTTTTAAAATCAATGTCAAATGTGCCGTCGGTTCCATTGGAAGCTATTAATAAATTTGCTAAAATTTGTGCATTTCTCCAAATAAAATATGAAAAAATCGCCTTCAAGAGCAAAAAGCTAGTTATAGAAAAAGTTTAAGAGAGAGGCGAAAAATGAAACAGTGGATCAATTAAATGCTCCAATAAATAATATACTTGTTTTCTAAATATGTCTTTCTAATAATATTTATGTAATATATGATTATAAGAATTATTTTGTTTTGTTATAATTATTAATTATATTACTTTTTTAAATATGTCTTTGAAATAATATTTATGTAATATATGATTATAAACAGTATTTTGTTTTTTAATAGTTTATAAATTATATACTTTTTTTCTAAATAAGTCTTGGTAATAATATTTGTGTAATATATGATTATAAAACAGTATTTTTATAATTTATTTCGTTGTTTTTTATGTGTTTTATCATATAATGATTGAAGAGTTTGCTTTTCATGAAATATTTTGGATAGTTTCAGCAAATTTAAATCATCAAAATTTATGAGTACCACAAAATTAATTTTTTTCATTTTCTAAAAGAATTGTGATAATTAATTCTTCTATGATCTAATTAAAGGCTAAATTCGATTATTTTTACATATAAAATAGACCCTCTTTTAGCATACGTGACGTCGTGCCCATGAGGTAGGTTGCGTGGCGGTGTATTTTTTTAACTTTCATTGGTTAAAATGGCTCTACCTTACTTTTAACTACCTTGGGATGATTGACTATCCTTGGGTAGTCGACGTTTAGAGTTTCAAGAGATAAAAAAGGAAGAAATGTAAAGGGTTATCCAGTGACGTCATAACATAGGGATAAGAATTACTGCCCATTTAATGAAGGATTTCCTCCTTTTCTATTCCCAAGACTATTTTACAAAGCTGGGCAGACATTTTAGGTTGCGTGGACGTCATAAAGATTCCTGTAAGTAAAGTGATTTTTTTCTATTAGCAAAGGATTTAGTTCTTAGTTTGCCCGGGTGTCAAATCCACTATCTGCAACGAACGGAATATGTCATGGAGTCAATCATATTAATATTTACCTCCGCCGAAGGAGGTATTGTTTTCACTGGTGTTGTTGTTTGTGGTTGTCAGCAGGATAACTCAAAAAGTACGTAACGGATGGGATGAAACTTTGTGGAGTTGTTGGAAATGCCAAAAGGAACAAGTGATTAAATTTTGGCATCTCTGAGTGCAGAATTAAGATGCAAAATGAGCTAAATACTAATAAATATTTCAAGTTAGCCTACTCTGCCAATAGATGTCGCTGTGCTGTGAAATCGGGTGCCGGAGCGTCTTCCTCTCGGAATTTCCGTCGAGGGGAACCCTCCCCCGTCCCTCTACGCCGCCCCAGTCGTGAAAATTCGCCTCGGAAGGCTCATAAGGACCCCGTGACGGCGGAGGTTTGCACTCTCTGAGTGTATTATATGCCTCTAGTTTTCTCATTATGTTTATATTTCTTAAAGTATTTCTTAAAAAACCCGATTTGTCTCTACAGCGATTAAAACCATTGCTCCAAACACTTACAAATCCTTTTGATAGCCCTCTTGGTATATTGATATATATTATTAGCTTTATCATGTATATAGATATATCATTTATAGAATTACGACACTCCATTTATTTATAGTGATAAAAAGTTATACACATATATAAGTACATCATAAAAATTGCACATCTTTATATGTTCCTATCTAAGTTAAGAGACTAATAAAACAGTTGATGCTGTCGTTACCAATGTCTCAAGTCGTCGATCAGTCTTAGTCTTATAAGTAATATAACCTATGCATATATATTACTTTACATGTTACAACCGTATATTATTATATACAATGCAAATTTATAGTTCGATGGATAACAGAATTGAATCCAACGAGCTTATCGTTTTTTAAATCCATTCAAGAGTTTTAATTTAAATAAGTTATTTCATCTCAAAGCTTGGGATATATTTAAAAAGTGGTATATTTGGAAAGAAAAAGGGAGGGAAATATTTTAAAAAAGATGTTGACATTAGGCTACAAAGACTCGCTACTTTATACCGACTGTAGAGGAGGAATGAACATCACTCATGGTATACCAATAGCATCCTCTAAAATATTAATTGTCTCTCATGTGACATGATGAAGTGTAATTCTTGGATTTTGTTCAATGAACAATTAATTATCAAATGTGATGACATCACTGAAGGATTAGATATGTTTCCTCTTTTTCTCATCCTCAGGATGTTTAAACATCGTATGTTCTAATTCTTCATTGCTTTAAACCATAGAAATATAAAGATAGAGAGAGCTTATTCCCTTCAATGTAGAGCAACATCGTCGTTCAGCTGTCACCATTGTCCACTATAACTATCACACAACACAACCTCCATAACAATACGATCCTCAAACTTTAGCATTGACCGCGGACTTATTTCTTCTACGTGATTGGTTGGAAAAAAGTGTGTGTGAATATTTAAAAAACAGTAATATATATAATGAAATACAAACTTATCGCTTGTCGATGGGTTTTTTAATGACGTCACCGGGGAAACAGGAAAAAGAACATAATATATGTATTTCTTCCCGCTGACGTCTTCAAATAGATGTTTATTGACATGAATAATAATGTCAACGAGATTATTGCATAGAGATATAAAGACAAAGAGAGCAGATCCCTTCAAAGAAGAATATGTCGTTCAGCTGTCGTCATTGCCCAAAATAAACACAGTTATTTGACCTACGTCATCGTAAGTTGATCATAAAGATAGAAATATTTTTTATTTTGACAATATGACGTCATCCTCTGAAGAATCCAATAAGCTCTCTATGTCTTTATATCTCTATGTTTTAAAACACCATCGTACGCCTACAATGGATGCGTTCACTATTATTTGATAAAAATAATATAGCCTCAGGAGTAGAGTAATGGGAGTCCAATTTTTAGGCATTCAATGATGTCATTTTATAGTAAAGAAAACTTTAATTTGTTTGTTTGTTTAGCTCCTAGATAAACTTTCAATTTTATAAAACAAACAATAACCATTCTTGACGCACGTCATGGAATTTGTCTTTTTTAATACTTTTATTAAAAATACTTTTTTTTGGCTTGGAAATATATTATGATTTACAATTATCTTAAAAAAATATTTATGGAGACATTATGTTCATCGAAATACCTACCGATCGATGTATTTTGAACTTTTTTAATCAACCTCCTGTAGGTACTTTCCTTCTCTATTCAATTTTTGACTTTAAAATAAATATACACAAAAGATTAATATATGTATATATGTTTTTTCTTTCTCATTCATCATTATATGATTTGTGTTTACTTGCCTTCAATACACTTTCAATCATTGCAGTAATAATAGTAATATATTTCGATTAAAGCACGTATTATACATATCCTTACGGGGTGTGCTTATAACATTTTTAATAATGATATACTTACTTTTATCTCTTATTGATTTTAACTTAGCGTTGGGTATTTTGATTGTTTTTGTAATTGAAAGAGCCACAAAGAAGTAGTACATATTATAAGGTGATAGATAGTGGATATTACGGCCGTTATAACACCCTTTTTTATTCTATTAAAAGCCTAAAGCCGATGAATGGGAAGATGGTATTTTCGATATGTTTTGTATATCTATATATTTGATGTCAATCATTGAGGGAAATATTGTAAATATAATATAAAAAAATAACATTATTTGTAATTAAAACATTTTGTTCTCCTTTGTTGCAACGGAAGATGAAAGCAGACTCCAGTCAGGCCCGGCGTCATGAACCCAGATAACCCAAAGTATTCATCTCTTGATATATATTATTTATTCGTTCTTTCTGACATAATATATATACTTTAGAGTATGTAAAGAATTAAGAAAATTTAGCAATAAATGTCGAGTGATATCTTCACCCTATGATATGTATATAAAAATACTCCCTGGGTAAACTTTTACCATTTCTTTCTTTTCCTTTCGTCAAGACGTTACGCTCAAGAAATAATAAGTCTTCCTTGCTTCTCTTCATGATTTCATGTACTTTTATAATATATATTTCGTCATGAAGGTGACATAAAATGGCAGCACCTTGAGGTTTTGTTTCTTGCATCTTTTTATTCATTATTAATATTCATTTATTATATAAGTCGGCGTCTAGATCAACTAGGTATTTGGTGAATGTAAATAATAAAAATGGCAGCCCGTTAAGGTTACATATTGATTTATATGTATCTTAATTAATATATCGATCTGTTTCAGCAGCAGACGAGAATTTTGCACTCCTAGTCACCCAAGCCTACGTCTGAAGTTTCCCGATAACTATGGTTCTAGCTTTCTCGGTCAGCAGTGGCCCTCGCGATAACGTGGTGCAGAGCCAGCGGATGACTCCGATTCTTTTCCTGACATCCTGAATGCTTTTTTGTGGTGTGGGCCCAAATCTCGGTTCCTACTACCAGTTACCCCCAGAGGTCGAGTCGAAGGAGTGTCTGGAGCACCCAGACGTAACGTTTGGGGGTCCTAACATTTAGGTAGAGTCCATTGATATTTGAATATGCCTCCAAGGCTTCGATACCGAGCATGGTGAAGTCGACCTGTTCCCAAGATGGAGCCGAAATGGCGATAAAAATATCGTCGGCATATAGCAGCACTTCAAGCAGAGCTCTGGATTGACCTACCTCATTACTCTCAGGTTATTATCAGGTAGGCAGCCGTAAGAAGAATGAAAAGGGGGCCAAGCACAGAACCCTGTCTGACGCCGTACTTTATGTTCAGGAAATTGGACTGTTGGCCGTTCCAATTACCCTGTGATATATATATATATATATAAAGCAGTTTCCTTTATTTTACACGCACCTCGTGTTTATAATGCATGCATAGTATATCATCATATTAAAAGTATATTAAAAATAGTAGTTACAGCTTAATATTTACATTATTGCAACCGTGAGGCAAATAAGTTTATTGACAACAATGTGTGAATAACAATAAATGTATGTGCATACTATATTATGTATATATTGAGAAATTGGCTTAGAAAAGGATTAATTGCATTCAAAGTAAGTAAAAAGAAGCATATTTTTTGAATCGATTTACACTTTTGCAATGGATGAACAGTGCACCCCCTAGAATCTGGACAAGATAAAAAATAGTGTATTAGGACGAAAAGGGAACATTACCAAGAAAACAGGATGTCATCCTTTCGGCTGCTGCATGATAGTCGTGATAATGCTTCCGGGCTTTATGAGTTTAGTCGAACAACTCGTCTTCGCCCATCGGCTGAGGAAGTTGGCTTCTCAATGTCCCTCCCCCAAACACGCCATCAGGAGCATATGCTCAATTTACAAACCAGAAACCGTTCACAGATGTT
>CP045910.1:2393792-2411001 GCA_013387185.1 Caligus rogercresseyi
ACATATCCCTGGTATTGTAGTATTGGGATCACATAGAAACAATGTCCATTAAAACCATATGTATAAAACGTATGCCAGTGTTGCCATAAGTACTTAATTCTCTCATTAATTTCTGTCGGATCGTCGCTACTTAAGTCTTTATGTCATACTATCTTGGAGATAAAATGTTTTAGTTGTTTAGATTTTTTTTTGGGATAAAATATAATTTATTTATCTGCAATTACATTAAAAATTCAGCACAATACTTAAAAAGGTCAAACCTTGAACATAATGTTTAGAATAAAGGATATAAAAGATTTTAGCTTGTTTTGATAGGTGGTCTCAAATTTATATTTACAAGGTTTAATTCAAGTTTTATTTTCAGTAATATCTCCTCAAAAGAGTTCGTTTTGAATTCAATAGTACCATAATATATTTGCCATCCTAACCTATTTGCCATTTTATTATGCCAACGTACATATTTCATTGACGTAACTATAAATACAGAGTACTTTGTACCTTCGAAATTGATGGCATAAAACTATTTTTTCATAATACCCTTCATTTTTACTTACACAAATGATACCCCCCAAAAACTGCTTTCATTAAGCCTTCCAATGCCACAATTTTGACTTATGCATTAAATTAACTATTAAACGATATCAAATACTTTATGTGCATTTTTGATCAACAGCGTTCACATTTCTTTGAGTTACAATCTATAAGGTAAAAAAATATTAGGGACTGCCAATGTACATATATAAGTTGTTTAAATAATTTTTATATAATTTAATTGACAATTAATAGCAAATGTCGTCCCAATGAAAGTAAGTTCTATAAAGTAAATTCAAACTTATCTTTAGCGGTCCCTTAAGGATGCCCAAAGAAGTCGTGATACACAAAGGGTTTCAGTGCTAATTTTTCTCTTGCGGGTCAAATTGGGGGGGCCACTATGGACGTATGTCCTCATAGGACAGGTGACCTCTATGAACAGGTGGCTTCCACAGACAGATGACCGCACACATAGGTTTGAGTATAATTTTGTAGGATCTTTGCATTGGCAAAGGAGAAATTCCATTGAGCCATAAATATCGATTGCTCAACGCGCAAAGTACATAAATTAAATATAATGTGTTAAAACATTTACTTCATTAGTGTGCTTGTTTTGTGCAAACACTTTTCTTTATTGAAGATATTGGTCTCCCCTGAGCCATTCTGGCAATTATAGTCAGGCTCATTGAATAAAATTTGTCTTAATGGTCCTTGGAGCAGCATTTGTCATGCCCCCAACGTAGTGCCAGAGGCTTGTAATAAGGCTTTGAATTGAATTAAAAGTAGGAGATTTGCAAAAAGAGAAAGCTGGATCGTTAGCCCTCTATTTGTTATCATAAATTAACCAGGGGGTAGAGAATTGTTTGATAGGCGGTAAGGCTTAGGTAACAGTAAGGTGTGCTTCATCGTATTCCTTTGCTTATTTGGTTCCATGGCGTTATATTTGTGTGGATATGGTTAAGAGAATGGGGTAGATAAATTAAAATTAGTAAATTGAATCCTTCAATGACCTCATACCTTCTTGAAGGGATTCGATCCGACTGAGCCTTATACATTGAAAGTATATATGCAAGGAGTTCTAGACATTTTGAAGGAGAATGTTCATGAAGAAAGGATTTTTAAAAGTTATCGTCAATCAGCATTTATTTTGAAATCAACATAATAATATTAACTTTTTAACAAATTAAAATATAAAATATAAATTCTACTTCTTCATTCGTTCGACTGTTCGGAAAAAAAAATTCTTTATCTCTTTGCTGTCTAGATATAAATATTTTCTAAAAACATCAGAATATTGTTCGTTTATTCGTTTCCTTCCCCCCCCCCCCCCAAACGATTCATTAGATCTTGACGTAGTTATAAATAAATAATTTTGAGGTACTCCGAGAGTGTTTTAGTGGAGGGTTGAAACCTCCCGGAAAATCCATTATCGCCATCTTTATTTTATTCGCCAAAACGTAGTTTTGAGATAGAATAACATTGCAACGTTAGTTTTGGCCACAGGGTTCTGTGGGTGACTTTGGAGTAATAAAGTGTCTTTTGGATCCTTTGGTACTTTCCAGAAAATTCGTTTGTCATATGTTTTTTTCTTGGCCAACAGGCATCATTTTATATTTCAAACAAAACAACAAACAGTAGACATATTATAAAACTTGAAAGAACATTCGGGTAAAAACATCATTTCTTATGACATGTATCCTTTAAAAACTTTAATGTGGAGTTTAACCATTGATAAAATCCTTTGTCATATGTTTATTGATAATAAAAAAACGTTGTTCTCCGATTTCTTTGATAATTGTGCATTAGATTGAATTTAAAAAATATGAAGCGGATTTAGGGACTGCTAAGAAATATTTTTCAGTGTGTGGTTATTCCGGAAAAGAAAAAAAAGTCGTTTATTTGTTGTTTGTTATCTCCTAGACATATAGTTATATTGGTCCAGTAGACGTCCTCGGAAAATCCTGGTAAACGCCGGATAGCATCCACTAGTATTGAATTAAGGCCAATTATTCAGTGACGTCATTAATACAATTAATGGAGAGTTATTCCCGGAACAAATATATACTAATAAAAAAACTCGTTTATATGTTTGTTAAGACCACTGTATCTCCTAAACATATAGTTACATATGAATCAACTATTGTAAGGATGATTATGAAGTGCCAAGGACCTATTTGGTCAAAGTGGACCCTCTCGGAAAATCCCTGGTAACGCCGGATATCATCCACTACAAAGATAATAGATAATACAAGATGCGCAGAACGCAAATGTTTAGATTCCTCTTATTAGAAAAGAAAAACGTCACACATGACGTCACATTATCGATTTGTTATGATTTATGGCATAAAAATATCTATATTCTCTTTCTTTTCTCTCCTTATCTTTCTGTCTGTTTGATAGAAGGGACACTACTACTTTTATGGACTAATGAAAAAATAATAAATCAACCTTTTCAGATGTTGTTAATAAATCGGCTGAGTCTCGGCCTCAAAATTGAAATCTAACGCAAATAACATATTATTAAACCAATTTCATTTTTTTTGATGAAAATCATATGAATGTAGTTACACAGAGTCATAAAAATCTTATTTTTATATAAAATTATATACGAGGTTTTGTGGCTTCGTCGATATTAGTCACCATATTATTATTTATATTGTTATTTATTTAGATGGTGTAGGTAATAGATATATACAGGCAAATCGTCTAAGTGATGACGTCACATTTTTTTAATTTTATTATTGGAAATATCCCTCTTTGCTTAAATGAGTTCT
Organism: Caligus rogercresseyi; assembly: GCA_013387185.1. Taxonomy (NCBI): domain Eukaryota; kingdom Metazoa; phylum Arthropoda; class Copepoda; order Siphonostomatoida; family Caligidae; genus Caligus; species Caligus rogercresseyi. Next base: position 2,397,098 of record CP045910.1, read on the forward strand.
ACTCCCCCCCGCTGCATCCACTAGTATTAAATGGATACCAATTATTCCGTGACGTCATTGATATACTTTTTTTAGTCAATCTATTAATCCTTTAATGTAAGCATGTTGAGTTGAATTTTTCCATCCCTCATTTAAATTCCTTCTTTCTCTCTCTCTCTCTCATTCTTGTTGAAGCCTACTCACAAGAACCTTATTTGCATACATGATGATGGTATTATTATGTATGCATGAAGGCTTCAGAAAATTGATTTTTAAACTCAACGTTATTCAAACGTGTTTTTTTCTTTCTTGTTTATCATTTCTATACATAGTTAGCACTTGAGGAAGGATACATATGTATATATTTATTTCCTTCCATGACAACAACTCTTTTTCATCTTTTGTAGAGACTGATTTTCAACTTATTTATATTTGACAAAAAAAAAGTTATGATTTAATGCACAATTGCTAGGATACTACCTGGCACTCCGTTCTAGATTGGCATGATTGGCTGTGGGAAAAGGAGTGGAATAAAAAGAAAGAAGAAGATATTTTGTAAAGTGTTTAGCTGATGAAAAGGAGTTGGACAATTACTGTGTGTGTGCCATGGGACACCGTTCTCAAGCCTGATTGGTGATGAAAAAAGAGCGGGAATAATTTAAAAGGAAGTTATTTAAATAAGGCACCATCTAGGGTCGTTGCTGTGTGAACAAAAAAACTATGAGAGCTATGAATACCATCTTTAAAAACAATGAGGATCTGGGCTGATTGACTTACATCCAAGTCATTTACAAATCCTTTGAATGGACATCTCAAATATCACATATATAGATGAATAATACAGAGCAAGCCTTCACAAATGTATTTCCCTCAAGCGACTTACATTTTTTTCAATGCTGGTTTTTACGAAGACATCAAATATACTTTTAAAAACTTTTTATCCTCTTTTTTTTGTTTCATTAAGATTTAATTTTTGTTATATTATATATATATATATATATGAATATTTGTTCGATAGAATGGTAGTATCCGACTGTATAAAATAAGCATTGTAGCATTAAATTTAGTCTATCGAACCTAGGATTTTATCCATGAGGTTGATCAAAATACACCTTCCCCTCTGGGGAATCGAATCTGCACCTCAACATTGAGAGTTAAGCACGATATAACGCACAGCAAATATTTTGTAGATAAAAAATGTACTTTATGCATCTACTCTGATAATAAATTAAATAATTCAAAGTAATATTATATCATTTCAAAAAAGAACATATTTTCAAATAGATATAATACATAATAGATATATATATATATATAATATATATAGTATATAATATATATACATATATATATATGCAGGCGGAGTGCCACCGGAGTACGGGACTATTCCCAGTGGGCCGCTGGCCTCAAGAAACAGAAAACGGCCGTTGAATCTTCCTAATGTCAAATTCAAATGTCAAAGTTGTAATGTCAAATTGGGGCCTGTATAAGGCCGGCGAGGGCATAATTGTCCCGGTGGATTAATCTTCCCACTTCGTTCCTGTATATATATATATTACCGCTGAGAGAATTGTAAAAAGTGTTTACTCTCCTATTCATCCTGACCCCATTTACTTGTGATTCTGATCAGTAATCAATTATCTAAGGGTAGTAAGGCAGCAAATGTTCAAGATATTAAATACAACTTCACTTTACCTAAGGGAGAAGGGCAGTTCGTAATATATTTATATAAAGGTTGCCGCAAGCAGTCTTACATTTTATATGTAGAATATAGCACTCCCACCATGATACAAAATAGTTAGTGGATGCCTGGGGACTTCTCTGTCCGCATCTACGATACAGGGGACGGCAAGGCGATTGTAACTATTGATGTAGAGTAAATGATTATATTGAATCATATTCCCTCCGATGCAATGAATACAAATAAAGCATTTAAATACATCTGTAATCTAACTCACTGAGGCTTTTATATTTGAAATATTAATATCTATATAGGTATGGATTTGGGTTTTGATAAGGTAGAAGAGACCTTGAGCTATCAACATGTATATATATATATATATATATGTATATGATATAGATTTAATATTATATTTATATATATATATATTATTATATATAGCATATAATATATATATATTATATATAAATTAATTATTATTAATTATTATATTCATTAAAACTTATATTTTAAAAAGCCAGTAATCTTGATTCCCCATACATTCTTTTACGAGGTTTTTATCCATTCATATCATCCGCTACTATTAACTGTCACTTAGGATAAAACGGTACTTGACCGCAATCTGCAAGAAATTTAAAAAATGTAATATTCTTTTTATCATTTCCTGTCATAAAATTGACGAATTGCATACCAAACAAAGGGTTTCGCATTTGATAAATCTTACGATAGCATCATGTATTTTCGACATTTTGTCACTCTAAATCAAGTATTTTATGATATGTTCAGTAGATTTTATAGGTATGTCATGATTGCACGTGAGATTACTTATTAAAACAAAGAGTAAAGTTAGAGATCTATCGCTATTGGAATAATATATTTTAATGGCTTTGCAAAATTTTAATATTGTTATATTCATTATGTTCAAAATATTATTATTTTTAATGCATAAAAACTAGAAAACCAATACTTGATTAAAATTAAAAACAGGTGTAACAATGCATAGTTTGTAAAATTTCCTTTCGTACTCTCAAATTGAATTCATTTAAAAAAAATCAAAAAAAGGAACAAAATATGTTTGTACACTTGCAGATGATACTATATGACTCTTACTCAGTATCAAATAAACGTCGACAATACAACTCGCTTCTTCATATCTTTCAGCTTCAACATGCCGAAGAAAAAAGTGTATTTTCTTGGATCTCGTCTAATGGAGGCTCTACTGATGTTGGAAGGTTGACATTAATAGAAACTGATATCAAGCCGTTATTGATGTTATTCATGCCCATCTCGTGCTTTATGGAAATTGCTTAATCATGTCCGAATTTAAACATCGTCCGGAGTTTGCTTTCATAGAGTTAGTTTGTGTATATCTCAGAAAGAAAACCAATGAGATATAAAGGCGTAGAGAGCCTATTCTCTTCAATAACAAAGAAACATCGTTGTTCAGCTGTCGCCATTGCCCAATATAAACAAAGTAATTTGTACACGTCATCGTAAGTTGATCATAGATATAGAAGATTGTTTATATTGGGCAATATGACGAATTTTCTGAAGAAAATAGGGAACCAGATACTTTAAGCAGCATTTGCGAACTCCCTTATTATTCACAAGGTTTTTCGTCACCCTAACAATGCATATATGAAAAAGTCTTGCAACAGCCGTAATAGGAGTTAATGGCTGGTGTGAAATGTTCTATATATCCAACTCCTTAATTTAATTACGTATAACATCCTTCAACCTTTTAACGTTTGCTTCAAGTCTGAAATTCCTAACCATTTTTATTTCTTAAAGCATTTTGAGCTTCTACTAAGGTATCTTTATCAATAGATAGTCTAGGGACGTGAAGAAACAAAACAAATATTAGGCCAAAATAATAAATAAAAAAACCGTTTGTAAGATCCGATCAAATTGACGCAATATTACGATATGTCCAAATAAGGAGATCGTTTAAAAAAAGTATTTTAGTATAATGACTGTCTTTTTATATTTATAAGATCAATTTTTTTGTAATGGTAGATACTTTAATATCGTTTTTTCATAGCGAGTACAAGTGCTTATTTTGAGTATTGTCTTACGATATAGTGTATCGATACAAGTCCGCTATTAGTTTCATTGTTGCAATTAGCTCAATGATTTTATTGTAGAATTATATTATCTTTATGTACCACTATATGTGTATGAAGTTTTTGTAATTGGTTGCACTTCCAACCACTAAATATGAATACACATTAAGTTATTTTTAAATTATTTTGTTCTTGCATCGTTTTATAAAACATAATCATAATATAATGACATTTTTTGCCAATATGGTCCGATAGAATTGCAGTATCCGACTGGATATAATAAGCATACTAGCATTAAAATTTGTATATCGAACCTAGGATCTATTAAATGAGGTAGACCAAAAATGGCCATCCCCTCTCGGGAGTATTCGAACCTCCGCCCCCAACATTGAGAGTTGAACACGCCTTATCACGCACGGCTATCGCACTCCCTAAATTTAATATTATTTCTTCAGATAGAGATCAACCCAATATATCTGCATGCCGATATATGGGCACGATAGTAGGTATTTTACAAGCTATCAGATTCCGCGAATGTTAGCGCCAATATTTGTCAATATATCAATGTCTTGATTTTGTGTGAAAATTCAATTGAAAAATATTTTTGAATACATTTCAGGGCCCTTACATATATGTCAATATATATATAAATCTATGCGTTTAAAATATGAGGAGAAACAGTTTTTTTCTGGAGATTATCGCGATTATAAATGACGGTTTTTTTTACTAGATAAAACGCCTGGTGTTAAAAAGTATGCGATATTTTTTATATTACAAAAATCACAAGTTCTTATATGGATTCATATAAAGTTATTTTTCCACTATTATGTAGTTTCTGAATTTCAGTTTATTATAAATACTTGTCATTTTTTTCTCATAATTTAGGGGACTTTTTATGGATTGAATAACTCTTTATTATAGTTACATTAGGAGCTTTTACTGCAAACAAAGCTCATGTTTGAACGATGCAACACTCTTAACAGTATTAAAAACATTCAAATATTCCTTAACGAGGACATTTAAAGTATTAAATTTGCATTTATATCATTGTAATATCATAACGTTTTATCGCAAGAAAAATATAGTTTTTAACATTCCAATGATTTTAAAACGATTTTTTTGCATATGAAGATTTTAAAAGCTCAAAATGATTTAATATTTAAAGTAAGGGTAGTTAATAATTGCTTTCTTATGAAGGGGACATATATACTGATGCCATATCATGACGTCATAGATAAAGTAGCTTAGTCGTGTCGTTTCTCCTCTTAGGCATTGTTTTGAGTATTTGTATATATTCTATTGATCAATAAAAACTATTCGTTCAGACACCAATTGACGAGATCCCATCAAATATTTAGTTCATCCGTGACGTCACGGTTTAATTGACGTATACCTAATAGAGATCAACTGATTTTTACTAATCTATTTGGTCCCATGGAAATTCAGTGTCCATATGGATATGAAACCACATTTTAGCTTTAAAATAGGTGCGTCTAACTTAGTTTTTGTTTTGACGAATTATCGGCTGTACCGACTCGTAGATACATTAGCTAAACTAGGGTCACGCCATGATTTGAAATACCAAATAGCTTATTTGCCATAATATTACGTATATCAAGATATATTTTCGCATCAACGAATAATTAATTTAAAAATATTTATATATAAAAAATATATATTTGGGCACTTTTCAAGAAAATCGACCAGAGGGTTGAGGTTGCGTGAAGTAAAAAAGTTCCGGTTGCAAAAGCTTCCACCGTAAAAATAAGCGCAAGAAAAGAATAAAGAAGAGGACTTCATCACTGTAGGGTGCAATTTGTCCTGTTAATGATATAAGTAAAGAATCAGTTTCATTTGAACAGAATGGAAGCACGATGGATGCCTTCAATAACATATTAAAAACACATATCGGAATTTTAAAACTCCGAATAAGTTTAAAACCATATATTATAATAATAAATAAATAACCTTAATATTTGTTTCTTAGATTCGATATATTTCAACTGAATATAGTTTGATTCATTTAAGTGAAAGCTTGGCCCTAGATATCACAGAGATGTCAAAGGACCTATTTGGAATCATAAGGGTGTTTTTCTGTGAAGGCTTAAACGCCCAGAGGAAACGACTTGCATCATAAATTGCCGATAAATAGAACCTAAGATATGAAAGCCTCTTTCTTTCTTCTTTCTTGCTCTTATTCTTATAGTGGCAGTAGCTTTTTTGGAATTTAAAAATGTATTACACAACCTTAACTCTCTGATTGATATTCTTAAAAAGTGCATATATCTACATTAGAATGATTCAAAAAACAAAAAAATAGTTTATAATAAACTTTATATACTCATAATCACATCAACCCCAGCAGGCTCATATCTCTATGTAAAAAGTATGTCCCCAAATAACACTTTATATTGATAAATATTTGTCAAACCATCAGACAGTCCTTTGATTTATATTGCTCATATTAATATTCTTCCAAGATTTCAAAAAGCCACACAAGAGTTTACATAAAATAAACGCAAACAGGTTTTTTTCTTCTCTTTTCACAAAGTCTTTTGGGTCCAGAAGACTTAAATCATTTTCCCCCAATGGTTCTTGATTATACCTAAAGATAAATGAACATATATAATATATGTCTATTTCCTAAGAGTATAAAAATAGTTTATAGCATCATAAATCCTAAAAGGCTTCTAACTACTACTTGAAATCCAGTGGTGGTGTCGGCGTCCCATAAATGGAAGTCCCCGGAGGAAGCCACAATAAATATAAAATACATATTCAGATGAATAAAGACAAGAAGCACTTAACTTTTTAAAACGTCGATTAGAAAGGGAGCTTTTAAGAGAGGAAGAAGTAGAAAACTATTTCAAAATGTTTTATCCTTAGGCCCTCATATATCAGACCTGCTCTTCATTGTATATTATATATCAAATATAATATTAGGGGGTATCAACAATATTCAATATCCTATATTGATAAAAACTAAATACTCATTTATAATATCAGTACCTTAGAGTAGTAGAGTCTGGACGAAAGACTGATGAGTCATAACATAGCTGACAAAACCCATAACAAACAAATTTCATATCATAATTAATAGGTGTTTGGATTTAATAGCAAATTTAATGTTATGTGTATAAATTAAACGGGATATATTTTAATGTAAAAAGAGGGTATTTGAGTTGAATTTACTATGCATTGCAATATTTTTATGATTTTGCCACTATTTTGAGCAGAAATGGGATTTATATGTTGAGTAACCATATTATTGCATTTCTAATTTTATTTGTAATGTGGAAGCCCTTCATTGATCACGAAACCTTTTTGTTTTTATATTTAATATCTCTAGGATCAGTCATCAAAATAGGTTTCTCGTAATACTTCACCCAGAATAAGAGCTAAAAATGATCGTTCGGAGTCCAATCAGTTTTAAGAGTGGAATGAGAATATTGGCAGTAGCCTCTTGAATTGTGCGATGTACGATAGGATTGTCTTTAGACATAAGTTTTCTCCGATTGCAGTATGTAGATGCTTCCAAGGTTTGTTTTTTAACTCCGGACAGATCATATGTTGCTCTTATTTTGGGTAAGTTTAAGACAAACCTATTTTGATGACTGATCGTAGAGATATAAAATATAATAACAGTATAATATAGAAGTAATTGTGTTCTACGTCTTGTCACTGAGGAGTCCAATCAGAAAGTATATATTATATAAAGTATTAATAATATTAACAATATTAATAAACGACACCACTTGTCAGGTTTAATTAGCGGCAAAGGATGACCGCTCGTGCCATAGGCATATATATTCCTGGAGAGCAACTACGGACAGAAAATGATTCCCTGACAGACCTGCACGGCAAGCCAAGTACTTTGGAAAGACCCCGGGTCATTGACGAATGAGCTTCTGTCACCATCCCTGTCCATTCCCTCAAGTAGTTTCATTTGGATCGTGTAGAACCTGTGAATTGAGCATAAATAATTACGGAGCGAAGGCACAAAAAAGAGGTCAGAGAGATTTTAACTAATATAAAAATGTTATTTTGATAAAGGAATATATATATATTGTTTATTTGTTGGTCGTACGATGAACGACGAACGACACGAAAATTTCTTATCGTTCGTCGTTTGTTTGTTTTTTGCGCCAAAGAAAGGACAAGACTTTTCATTTTCATGGTAAAAATCTCCTCTCTAAAACGTCGTCAATTTTTTTCAGAATGACGAAAGACAAACGAACGATGAACGATTCAATTAAAAATAACGATGAACGATAATTTTGGTGAATGACAAACGAACGACAATTTTTCGCGAACCTCAACAAGTCTGATATATATATATATATATATTAGGATGTAAAGTTAATCGACTAACGTATTAATAATCGACAAGATTTAAACGATGAGTTTTATAGTATTTGCAATAATCGACAGATCGCACGCTCTATTTAAAGTTATGAACTTCAACATCTTGACCGTTTTTAAATCCGTTCTTTTATTCAATATTCTCATCTCTTTTAACTGACCCGAGAGGGGATGGTCATTTTTGGTCTACCTCATTGATAAATCCTAGGTTCGATAGACTAATTTTAATGCTATAATGCTTATTTATATCCTATCGGTTCAATTCTATCGAACCATTAGGCAAAAAAAAAAACTGACCTTGATTCTCATAAGTTATTTTTTGAAATAACTCATACGTTTGGCCGTGGAAAAATACAAAGAGACGTCATTGGAATAAGATTTAGTATTGAAAGCATAGAGATATATATTTTTATCTCTATGATTGAAAGTCGACAAATTAGAAAAAAATATTTAGATAATTATAACCAGTGACGTCAAATATATAAAAATAAAGATGCACTTACCCACCCCAAATCCACAAGATAAACTGGTTCCTTAATCGTGGTGCTGTTAACGATTAATCGATTAAAAGTTGACTAAATGAAACAACTAACGATTAATCTATGTATCGATAACTTGCATCCCTATATATATATAATATATATATTGTTTATTAAACAATATTGCATTAGAGCGTATGTACGCACACAGTCTCGTCAGGTTAGTGCATTTTTATTGCCAATTAGGACAACAACAGTGAGTACGCAAAAAGTAAAGCAATGATATCTCAAACTTGTTGATGGCGTTATTGGCAATAACTTGGCTCAACAATAATAAATGAAATAAATATTAATTTGTTAAGTCATCCTTATTGTACATCGGCCTTTTTCATAAATATTTCAGAGATGAGTGTATTCCTATCTGCATTATCTGGTCAAAGCGGCGCCAACAGCTTATAGTAGCCCAATACAGTGGGATTAAAATGCCTCGCACAATGCCTAAGAAGGATTAAAAAGAAGAAGGATTAACTCCTCAAATCTTCTTTTGTTTAACCCCCCCCCCCCCCAAAGAAATTGAGTCCGCTTAGAAATGCCTTATTTTTTTTTTTGCTTTGTTTATTTGTCTTAGGCGACAGTGACCCTGTTAAAAAAAAAAAGAAGACGTCGCCGGTTGCCTTACAAAGGAAGTGAAGTATTGTTTTTTCTTAGCTGAGTGAAGTGGAAATGACTTTATTTTGTTTAGAGCGATTTAAGTAATGAGATGGGGAAATGGAATATTTCACGATTATTTAAAGGAATTTTGAAATTCTTTATTCAGAGGAGGTCGAAAATATTTATCTTAATAGACTAAAAGTAGAATATAAACATAGAATGTTCACACTCAAAGTATCTTATAAACGTATTTCTTATGTTGGTAACTATTCCTCCTTTGTACACTTCCTATCGTCAGAGTGCAAGAATCCATTTATCGTCAGAGTGCGATAATCTATTTATCGGCAATGAGTTGCTACATAAAACAGTATTCATCTTTTTACTGAGTGTGAGGAGCTGCTGTATCTCATTACATGTATTAAATAACGTCTTTGAAAAGTCCATACAAATGGATTCGTTAAAGAATAGTCAATGAGAAAATCATTTTGGGTTCATTGGATGATGTTCCTATATCAGACTTGATGTTTACACAGCCAAAAGAAAATGGATGCCTTATTTCAGATTGCCAACTGTTATTATTATCACTTCTATACTGTCAGTCAATCACGTTCCCGAATGGAGTCCCAGTCTTGCTGCCCTTATTACCTCCGCCGAAGGAGGTATTGTTTTCACTGGTGTTGGTTTGTTGGTTGGTTGGTTTGTTTGTCAGCAGGATAACTCAAAAAGTACTGAACGGATTCGGATGAAACTTTGTGGAGTTGTTGAAATGCCAAAAGGAACAAGTGATTAAATCTTGGCATCTCTGAGTGCTTCTTTAAGTTGCAAAATGAGCTAAATACTACTAAATATTTCAAGTTACCTACTCTGCCAATAGATGTCGCTGTGCTGTGAAATCGGGTGCCGGAGCGTCTTCCTCTCGGAATTTCCGTCGAGGGAACCCTCCCCCGTCCCTCTACGCCGCCCCAGTCGTGAAAAATCCGCCTCGGAAGGCTCATAAGGACCCCGTGACGGCGGAGGTTTGCACTCTCGGAGTGTATATATGCCTCTAGTTTTTATATTTTTTTGTGCCTATTTGGTTCAATAGAATTGCATCCGACAGGATATAAATAGCATTATAATTTGTCATTCGAACCTAGGATCCAACATTGAGAGTGCAACACGCCTTAACGCACACGGCTATTGCACTCTCTTTGCCTTTATATACAAATATTGACTGTGTGTTGGTGAGTTTGATCCGGATCAAGAAGTAGGAGTGACAGTCAGATGTATCCATCGGCGAGATGGGGATAACAGATAGAAATGATGCGAATGTGTTGACTATTTATATTACAAAATATGCGATAAAAACGCTCCCGTTCGAATTTTTGAGCTATCTTATTTAGATTTTGAGATAATAAACCTAGTTCATTCTGTATGATTCAGCCAAATACACATATTTACTATTTTGCCATGTGATTGGCTTCATATTTGACAACTATTGTGGGCGAGGTTCCCAGAAATGCACCCTTAGATGATAAATTGTTATTTAATAATTGAGTAGATCATTTTCATGAGAAACATATGAGTTTCCATTAAACATATTATTTTATTTATATTTCTTTCAGGTATGTGACAAGGAGGGCAAATAGTTTCTATTACCTTACGTATGTTTTGGCCTTTAAGGAGAAAGGCCAAAAGGAGGATTGCTTGTAAACAACTTTCATTATATTATACTAAGAGCAGACATTTGAATCATTATATATTTGAAATTCAGGCGGTAAAAATGGAACCAAAAGGAAGATTTCTTGCAAACAACTTTCATCATATGGTACTAACAGCAGACTTTTTGGATGTTTATTTGAAATAAATAATAATAGGCGAGGGAAAAATGGAATCAAAAGAAGATTGCTTAAAACAACCCTCAGCATATGATACTAAGATCAGACATTGTGAATGTTTATTTATTTGAGATTGAGGCGGGAAAAATGGAATCAAAAGAGGATTGCTTAAAAGCAACCCTCAGCATATGATACTAAGATCAGACATTTGGATGTTTATTTATTTGAAATTCAGGCGGGAAAAATGGAACCAAAAGAAGGATTGCTTAAAACAACCCTCATCATATGATAATAACAACAGACATTTTGAATGTTTATTTATTTGAAATTCAGACGGGAAAAATGGAATCAAAAAAGATTACTAAAGTCAACTTTCATCATTTGATAATAATAGCAGACATTTAATTATTATTATTTGAAATTCAGGCGGGAAAATGGAATAAAAGAAAAATTGATTAAAACAACCCTCATCATTTGATAAGAACAGTAGACATTTTGAATTATTATATATTGAAATTCAGGCGGAAAAATGGAATAAAAGAAAGATTACTTAAAACAACCCTCATCATTTGATAATAACAGTAGACATTTTGAATTATTATTTATTGTAGTTCAGGCGAGAGAAAATGCAACCAAAAGGAAGGCTTCTTACAAACAACTTTCATCATACGATACTAATAGCAGACATTTTGAATTATTATTTATTTGAAATTCATGTGGGAAAATAGGAGTACAGGCAAAGGGATCATGAGAATGTATAGAGATAAATGAACAAAGATCTTTTTTAAAACCCCAGAATGTAGGATTGATAAGATGAAGGGGGGAAAAACTTAGTTAAGGAAATCCTGATCATAAAAAGATACTTTCATGGAAGGATCTACATACTATATACATCCATTTTTATCCCAGCTGATGTGAGCAAGTGGATTTTGTATACTCATTTGACATTATTAATTTTCGTAAGCCCCAAAAAAAATGCTGAGTCACTCATTTTTTTCTTTCTCCCTCAACATATTCATGACATCATCAAAATAAAGACTTTAGATATTCCTTCCATTTTTTGCTAGTTGGTGGGTGGTGTGGTCGAGTGTTGAGGAAAGGAAACACAACAAATAGATAGATATACATAATCGATGTCATCTCAGTATTTGATGCAGCTTTAATACATTCAATGTTTTTTTTTACGAGTTGATCCATAAAAAATAAGACTCTTTCTTATACTATTTTAAAAGTACTCTTTATTATGGGGGATAAAAAAGCATAAAAAGCAATTTTTATAATATGTAGAGGGGTCACAGAAAAACATATAATTGACCAAGAATGGTTATTTTGTATTCCATGATGTTTATTTATTTTGATGGTTTCAATAAACTGAGAGTGGTCCAAGAGAAATGATGGTTCTTACAAATGTAAGTGCGTTATTTCGATAAGTAAAAGGAATTAGCTAACTTTTTCCATAAAACAATCTATGAAACTTAGAATGAAGATATGGTTTATGGCATATATATGGTTTATATGTCATCATTTATGGTTTGATTTTCTTTTTTTCTCTATTCCTAAAGAGTAAAAAATATTCATCACTAAAAAGGCAGCCATTTTAGGTAGATATGCTGCGTCATTAAAAGAACTCTTGAAGTCGGCGCGACTTTTCACCCTTTTTTTGAATATACAGTTGATATTTTGTGTCAAAAAATGGGATTTTTTTAAATGCAACAGTTTCATATAATATTATATATATATATATATATATATTATATATATTATATATATATATATTATATTAATATATATATATATATATATATATATATATATATATATATATATAATTAGGGTTGTTCTTATTTTTCAAATGTTTGAAATGTTAGCAACTTGTGGATTTTCTGTTTCTTGGTGATAAAAGAAGACGACATACAAAGTTTGAACAAAATCGGTCAACATTACGAGGTCGCGCAACGAGGTCAAAGTTTTAAAAATTTAGTAAAAATATAGTTTTCCGCAAATTTCTTCAAAATGGTGGACGTTACAGACTTCAATAATAATTATTAATTTAAAGGAAATCTAATTTACTACCAGACGTATGTTTGATGTTTTTTAATAAAACAAAGTTTTCAGTAAAAACAAAGCAAGAAATGGAGTGTGTATTGTTAGCTTATTTCATAGCTTTTTTGTATCAATTAACTTCACTCGCCTGTAGAAGATGACTTGTTCGCTTCAGAGTAAAATAGTACTTTTAAGTTTAGTAAAACTTTAGATGATAAATCCAAAAATGACCTTGGTTGCATTCTATCAATTCAGAATTCAGTACAATCTGAGTTTACATCATATGATTCAGAGCCTGTATTGACCTATAAGAAATCGATTATGAAAAAAAAATAATAATGTGTTTCTTAGATTTGCGTCAAGGTATCCTCTCAAAATTTTACTTTGTCTCTGACGCATTTATAATCCATTATATGCGTCATTTTGTACGCGAGATAGGCTTTTTTAATGTACATATAACTCTCTACTTATTAAATTGACATGATTTAGTATACCAAAATATTAAAGCTGGTTAACCAAGCTTTCATTTGATATATTTGGTGTTCTAAAAATCGCTATACTTTAAGAGATATAAGCAAATACGTACTCTCCCCCAAAAATTGATCTTTTGATATGAGAATATACGATTACCATTTGGTAACTGCTGTTAGTGTTACCTGGATAGAAAGAAAAAAGAAGGGAGAGTGAGGCAAAATACTCCCTCCCTTCTCTTTCTCTTTCTATCCAGGTAACACTAACAGATTTACCAAATGGTAATCGTATATTCTCATATCAAAAGATCAATTTTTGGGGGAAGTACGTATTTGCTTATATCTCTTAAAGTAAATTT
>CP045910.1:2411101-2439987 GCA_013387185.1 Caligus rogercresseyi
CAAAATGGTCAACATTACGAGGTCGAGCAACGAAGGTCAAAGTTTAAAAATTTAGTAAAATATAGTTTTCCGCAAATTTCTTCAAAATAGTGGACGTTACAGACTTCATAATAATTATTAATTTAAAGGAAATCTAATTTACTACCAGACGTATGTTTGATGTTTTTTTAATAAAACAAAGTTTTCAGTAAAAAAAAAAGAAAAAAATGGAGTGTTTAATGTTAGCTTATTCATAGCTTTTTGTATCAATTAACTTCACTCGCCTGTAGAAGATGACTTGTTCGCTTCAGAGTAAAATAATATTTTAAGTTTAGTACAACTTGAATGATAAATCCAAAAAAGACCTTGGTTGCATTCTATCAATTCAGAATTCAGTACAATCTGAGTTACATCATATGATTCAGAGCTGTATTGACCTATAAGAAATCGATTATGAAAAAAATAATAATAATGTGTTTCTTAGATTTGCGTCAAGGTATCCTCTGAAATTTTACTTTGTCTCTGACGCATTTATATCCATGATATGCGTCATTTTGTACGCGAGATATGTTTTTTTAATGTACATATAACTCTCTACTTATTAAATTGACATGATTTAGTATACCAAAATATTAAAGCTGGTTGTACCAAGCTTTCATTTGATGTTTGGTGTTCTAAAAATCGCTATACTTTAAGAGAAATAAGCAAATACATTTTGCACGTACTCTCCCAAAAAAATTGATCCTTTGATATGAGAATATACAATTACCACTTGGTAACTGCTGTTAGTGTTACTGGATAGAAAGAGAAAGAAAAAAAGAAGGGAGAGAAGTGAGGCAAAATACTCTCTCCCTTCTTTTTTTCTTTATCTATATATATATCAAACTTGTGACGTTCTCGAAAAATTATCGTTCGTCGTTCGTTTGTCGTTCGCCAAAAGCTATCGTTCGTTGTTCATCGTTAATTTTAAATTGAATCGTTCGTCGTTCATCGTCAGTTTTAAATTGAATCGTTCGTCTAAAAAAAAGTGATGACGTTTTTTTAAAGGAAATTTGTCCCATTAAAATTAAAAATCTTTTTCTTTTTTTTGGTGCCAAAAACGAACGACGAAGGAATAAGGGATTTTCCTGTTGTTCGTCAATAACTTAGTCGTTCGTCGTTCAAACACCAAGGAACGATAAAACAACAAGTCTGATATATATATATATATATATATATATATACTCAATTTCTTTTATTATTTACATCCACAATATGTCCCATTTATCGTCAGATATGATTTAAAAAACAAATATATAATATTAAGCCAACTTTTTTGTCATTATTCAAACTTCTTTTCTTCAATGAATCACGTTCGAGAAAAAGATACCGGTTGATTATTCTTTATGGTATTATGTATACTCAAAAATATAAACTTCTTAAAAATATTATAATAAAGTAATCGACCCAATGAACACGTTCCCTCCATTTTCAAAAAGGAGGAAAGAAAAAAACTCGTCCGTGCGGAAGGATATGGAAATATAATTATAGGGCTTAGGAGTTTATTTATTTTATTCCTTATTTTCCCTGCTCAGAAGAGGAACTAATTTATGCTCCAGACATGAGTTGAAAGAATGGGTGACTACATATACATCCGATCATAGTGCTCTCAGCCTTCAAATGAGGTAGCCTAAGAGACTGTTGGGAGCTGGGACTGCCCCTTGGTATTCAAGGGATCAATTTGTATTAACGATATGGATATCTATCTATGCCTATTTTTTCATGTATTCATTCTGTATGCCTTAGTAAAATGCACAAAGTTAAAAGGGAGTAATATAGCCGTGCGTGTTAAGGCTTGTTCAACTCTCAATCTTGGGGCGCGTGTTCAAATCCCGAGAGGGGAAAGTATACTTTGGTTGACCTCAGTGAAGAGATCCTAGGTTCGAGTGACTAATTTAATGCTATAATAATGCTTATTATATCTGTAGGATGCAATTCTATCGAACCATATGGCAAAAAAACAAAGTAAACATTCCCTTAAGATACAATTAATGCATTTCTTTATATGTTTTCTTTGATACACATTAATCGTAGTTATATTGTGATTTTAGAGGAGTTTAAATCTAAGTAGGTTACTAAACAAGATTCTTACGTGTTAGTCAAAAACTTCGTTAATTCTATTAACAGCAATTAAACTAAACATATACTTTTCAGACTGGACTATCGATTGATATTGGTAGATGTGCACTACCGACTGGAATCGACTGATTTATCGGTTGGCCAATTAATCGGGCTGATATTACATACATTTTTTAATTATTGATATCAGTCCATTTAGACATCGATAGTTGTCGACAATTACATATTTTATATTTTCGAAAATTAACTCACAAAAAAATATTTTCCTTTACATTTTATTACTTTTAAATATATATAGGTATATATATTTATATTTCTTAAAAATATTTAGTCTATTAAATTGACGAAAGGGAGGTCATTTCTTTTTGTTGGGTCAAAGATAGTAATCACAGAAGCCGATCTTCCTTTAAACGTAAGTAGTGTTTAGAAGTGAATGTTTATTTCTTATTGCAACAAAGGACAGGAAGTGTTTGATATATTAACATATAAAGTTGTTTATATATTTTTCTAGCTTAAATAATATATTAGTTAAATATAAGTTTAGGCTAAAATAAAATATTGCTAAGTTGTCGGACCTTAAAATCAACTGTCGATCGATCTGTACTACCGATATTAGATGTCCGTATATAAATACCATTTTTTTTTTTTTGGTTCCATGGATAATTATCCATTTGCATCTAAATAAACCAAATACTCTATCTGGCATCTTTGTAGCACGATAAATATACCAAAGATTGCATAAACTATATATATATATTACTATCCTTTTATATAAATAATTTACTTTTTTTAGTTTCATTTAAACAACATATAAAATTCAACAGACAATATTCTATGTTCATAAACTTTCTTGAAATGCAGGAGTTCAAAAAACTTTATGAAAGGAACCTTTTCTTCATCTTTTAATTAAATTAAGGGACTGCAACACGCTGAGAACCTTGAATTTAACAACTTAAAAACATTTTATACCTACTCCAGACCTTTTCTTTATTTAAAGTATTGTTAAAAAAGGGGTCCACTATTTTAAGATATTGATTTTTATGTTATTGATATTTTTGTGCGGTCATTGAACATTTTTTTTTGTACCTATATCAATTAAGAAATATTATTTGAATACAAAGTAAATAATTTTAGAACTAAAAATATGAATAAATGTTTATTTAAAAACTATTTTTACCATATCAATCTTTTATTGTATTCTTCTGTTATACATTTTTTATAGTTGTAATATAAAGATTTTACATATAAGTGGATAAAATATTTGCGGAATCAATTCTATACAGCTTAATAAGGTGTCCGTACACCTTACCACGGCTTTATTATATTTATTAGAATGAAAAAAGTCCAAAAACACCTTCCTTTTATAACACAATAGATAGGAAGACAAATTTATGTACATGTGTCTTAAAAGGCAATTCTTTCAATTGAAGTAGGACATTTTTTAAAGACTTAATCTTCATTAATATTCTGCCTTCTAAAACCTCTTCTTACACCTTCTCCCAAACACATTTTATTTCTTCACTTCTTAATCCACCACCTTTTTATTCTGTAAGATCATTTTTCTTAAGGCGGTGCTGCCACCGCCTAAAACGCTTTAATTCAAAGCTCTAAGTATGTATGAGTTTTTCATATTCATTGAATAAAGAAGAAGAAGAAGAGATTTGGTTATACAATTTATTCAATTTACTAATAATAGGGGCACTCTGCATAACAATAGACACCTTTTTTAAACTTACATGAAGCCTCTCAAAGTACTAGTAGTGTACCCTCCATTCAATTTTCTTGGCTCTTAAAAGTACGGAGAGCTTCGTAATGACTTTATGTCTTTAAAAAAAGTAGGGTAGAGAAAAGGGTTTTATTACCTAAAAAAGGATTTTGTTTTTGTTTAGAAAATAAGACATATAAAGTACCCTCAAGAATATTATATAAAAGTGTTTTTAAGGCCCTTCTTGCTGTATAATATTCGGAAAAAGTGCATAGAAACATTAAAAACATAGAGAGAATATTCCCTTCCCTAACAGATACATATTTTGAGAATCAATCAGCTGTCCATTGAGGCTAATAACCAACTTTGTTCATCCTTTTCTCAATTAAAAGATTTTTTTTGGTTAAGATGTATATTTATTTTGCTACAAAAAAACACTAGAAAGTAGGAGATTTAAAAAACACACAATCTGTAGACAGTTACGTTAAAGACAAAACATAAATGAACATTATAATTCAAAATGACTGTCTAAAGATAAAACCGTAATATAAAATGACTTATTAAAAATATTTATTATTCAATATAAAACGTTGATGTCGCGTCATATTGTCGATTTGATGAGTTAGAGGTGTTTGAGAGAATTTGGGGGAATGAACTTAATCAAATCTTCGGTCAATGTCCATGACGTCGCAGATGAATTGAGAATTTTTATTGAGAGGGCTGAATAACGAGCCGCTGCCCCAATCATAATTGCTCTAAGGTCTTCGATTCGCATATTAGAGTTAAAAAGTATTGATTTTGATTATAGATATAAAAATATATTATAAAAGTAAAATAAACATTATAGCTTTTAATAAAAATCTAAACAAGAGGTATATTAATAAAATATATTTCATATATTTTACTTTTTTTTGCATAATTTTAAATATTCTTTAGATTTTGAAGGATAAAATTTGAATATGTTCCCTGCAGAAGCTCATTAATCCTCGGTGTCGGAGGGGATCTTGAGAGCGAGGGACCCGGTTTGGGTAAAAACGGTTTTATAATTTATTTTTTGTCAAACAACTCGCTATGTAGGATTTGGAGTTTGATAGAGCAAACTCTATTGCCTGACTTGACGTTTCGTTGTTGGATTCATATTTCTTTGTCACAGACTACGTATAGAAGAGGAGGTTTCTTTTGGGGCCTCCATCCTCCTCGATAGCTTACAAATTCACGCATGCCTCTATTAAAAAAACACTCTATTGTTTATATATCTATGTAAAATAGAAATATATATATATATTTTTTTTTTCGGTTAAAAACATTTCATTCGGTTGACTGCAAAATTTTATACAGTGAAAAATAAAATACACTAAAATATATTCAGAAACAGAGTAAAACTATTCAGGGCAGTTGCGAAAATACATAAATGAACATTGTAGTTCAAATTTACTGCCTGAAGAATAACCTTGTATAAAAGGACAAATCATTTATTAGATTGCTTTAAAAATGCACGATGTCTTCTAAAAATCCTTTTGATGGTGCTTATGTGAGCTTTTATCTTTCAGGCACATATTTAATTATATCACCAGCCCACTTCCACGTTGGCGATCCTAAATCCGGGATTTATATATATATATTTTAGTTTTTGGATCATTGATTAAACCATGCTGCATCTAAAGCGTTGTCAAGCAATAAGAGGACTCTAAGGGGGTTTAAGGGATACTAGACACCGGGAAGTATGCATAAACACAGGTTTTTAAAGTTAATACCGATCTTAGCCCGTTGTTATCCAAATATAAATAGTTATGTATTAATATCATAGAGATATAAAGATATAGAGAGCTGATTCCCTTCAATAGCAGAGAAACAGCGTTCTATTGTTTCTATGTGTCCACTATAAACAACGTAATTGATAAGTCATCACTGAGCTGATCATAGAGATATAAACATAACACAATAATGACGTATTTCTCTTCCCTCCAATAGCAGAGAAACATCGTCGTTCAGCTATATTCTTGACACAATGACGTATTTCTCTGACGAGCCCAATAAGCTCTCTATATCTTTATATCTCTATGATGAATATATATAAAAGTTATGTCCTGTGACGTCATTGGTAGTACATGTTTTTTTTACAAGAAAGGTTTGTTATGAAGTGCAATGACCTCACTGACGGATATGCAGCATTTTATCCCTTATGTCTACTTCTCAGTGTTGTTTAAATCAAGTTTTTCCTGCACAACAGTGCCTTAAAGAACTGTTGCACTCACACAAAGAAGCTCTCGTTATCATTTGATGAATAGAATCAAGTCTCAGGAGTACATATATTACGAGGAGGACTAAGCTTTATAAATATCAATTGCTTATATCTGATTAATAACGTATCAATGACGTCACTGCACATTCTGTCTTTCGGTGTAAGTTTTATTAAACAATTTGTGCAGTTTTACCGAATAAAATGTTTCGGACCTGGGGAAAAAGTCATAAATGGCTTCTCTGTCACGTATTCCTTGGACTTGTGCTACATGTTTTAGAGGAAATAAAATTATAAGGCAAGGCTTATTTTCTATCGTACAACTTGTGACAAATTGGTGTCCTTTTATTTGTGATTTATATACTTCCTGGATCGCACTCAGGCCTCTGCAGATTACGATGCTCGTCGCTCTGTCGCCTTCTGAGTTTTACATTGCCCATATTCCATTACCCATAAACTTATTCGTAATTTTTGGTTATTGAGCAACCGAATAAAAATTAAAATTATTTTCAACTCTAGTATATAATTAGTGATGGAGAAAGCCCCTTTTATGTGGCAGTGCTATTTTAGCTCCTGAAACCATTTTCTTATCCGTATATTTATTGTAAGCAGGATTAATATGAATAAAGAGCAAAAATGTATTTTTTGCCTTTATGGTTCGATAGAATTACATCCGACTGGATATAAATAAGCATTATAGCGTTAAAATTAGTCTATCGAATCTAGGATCTTATCAATGAGGTATATATATTTTTGTCAATATGCTTGACGGAATTGCATCTGACTGGACATAAATAATCATTATAGCTGAATATAAATGTTCATTCATATCAATTTTTGTGATGCCCAGTATTAGTGTATATAAAATCAGGAGACGCTGCATAACATAATGTTTTGAAAAGTATAATCATGATACCCTTTGTAAAGTTCATATCAATTTATAATCTTTTTAGCACTGATTTTCTTCTAACTGAGTCACTTTGAATTTTAGCTGAATACGGAAGTTTTGGAGTATTCAGTGATTGACTAACCTACAAATGATTTTATTGTGTGCAAGTGATGGAGTTGAATACTTATTGCTGCAAATATTTTGTCAGGCGATTGTAATTAAAATGAAAGTAATATTAATGATATATATTTAAAAAAAAATTAGTTGCATGAATTCTACAGATATTTCAGTCATATAAAGAAAATTGTGAAGCATTTTTTTTTGCTTCTACAACCAAAAGTTTTGAAATTATGATCATTATTTTCGTGTAAATGTTATTTTTTGTTTATAACTTGTCAACATTATTTAGTATTTAAATTAAGAAACTGGTTTAACACTTTGGTATGTCCTTATTACAGCTAGGCAGGTAGTCTATGTAGTTTTAAAACTATAATGTTGATTTATGTATTTTTTAAATTCACAATCTTACCCAGTTATAATTGAAATAAGGACCTAAAAAAATATTATATCCCGTCAATGGCTGGGCCAACTTTCAAGCAAAATAAATAACAAAAAGTAGACTTTAATAATTCTCCATTCACATATCTCCTTTTTTAACTTTCAGGTAAGATTTTTTTTTTGGCTTATCATATACCACACAATTATGTCAGTATTCCGATATTTAGAACATTTATATAGAAACGTCACGCAAGTAATGACAGATGCAACCTTTTCCTCCATTTATATATATGTATATATATCCAAAATGCCAATAAAGTCTTTTGAGATGCAAAGAAGATTGTCCAATAGAGCACTGTCATTTAGGTATGACATTTGTATAAGATAAAGAAACTTTTTCTCTAGAATAAAATATCAACTTTGCTTTTTATGTCAAAAATATTTGAATAGTTGATAATGGAATAAGGGGAAAATACAATAATAAGAACGGTTCTGTATTTTTCAATGATTATATTCGTTTCAATATACATGTATATTGGGTTTAAATAAAATATATTTTATGTTTGTTGAATAAAAGATAACTTTCATTCAATCAAGTGCCTCAAGAAACCTTTAAAAATATCTGTCTTCACCGCCTGCGTCACAGCTGGTAACCTCTCCAATATATGGGGCTTGTCTCAGTTCCATATCTGGTGCTCGAAGCGCGGCATCTCTTATCTCATATCTCACGATATCATCCATTTCCCAAGCTTCAAATGTTTTTATCTCGTATTCTCTTCTCCACCCTTATAGCCAATAAAAAAGAAATAGTATTGTTAAAGTACTTTTGTCACATTTCATCCCTATCCTTTGTACTCACTTAAAACCATAAAAACATGCTTTATAAAACCATTTCCTCAAAGAAATTTTATATACTTGATCCAGGTAATGTGTTTCTCAAATATTGTTTTGTTTATTGATGGCAGTAATATAACATGACAATATACATGATCTCATAAAAATATATATATATATATATATATATATATAGTCAGCATTTACTTATTTGGAAAAACTTTTATATAACAGCGTTTTGTACTAGGAATAAGAAGAAATACATTACTTTAATACATAATTCATGTTATATTTATGAAATAATTAACCTAAGAAACCTACAACTTTTGATTGAAATTCGCAACAACTTATGTGTACCATTTCATTGTTATTTGAGACACCGTCAATATTGACATTAACTGAATTGTTAGTCGTCTATATATTAATTCACCAATTTCTGTCCGTCTGTATGTCCGCACGCTATCTCCTCCCACATTTATGGTTAGATTTGAACTTTGAAGGTACCTATGGAATCCTTGGGTCAAGACGGACCTAATAAAACTATTTGCAAAGTGATGGGACCAGAAATGAAAAAAAATTCAGACCTTGTCTGATTTGAACTACCTACTTTTCTAGGTAAAGCGAGGAAAAAAAGAAAAAGAAAAGGAGGAGGAGAAGGAGTTAGAGAAATAGAAAAAGAAAAAAAGCATCTCATGTGACTTAAAACATATTCTTTGTACAAAGTCAAACTTTTTATGAGGAATGTTTGTACAAAACAGAAAATTATTTTCTTATATTCTTTAAGGTCTGTTTCACTCACATACTAGCTCCAAAACATACCCATAGCCGAAGGGCAAACATATGGGCGCCGTAGGCTCCCAAATATGCGAGTGTGAATAATTCAACATCTTTGTGTATCTAGACCTACTTTTACCATGAAATAATCATAGAAAATTGACTAAATTGCACTTCCTATTTCATGGGGGAAATATATTAGTTTATTAAATTATCATTCATCCTTGGTTCGTTCTGTCGCTATCTTTCACAATGAAGAGCATATAAGAAATATCCCAAATTTCAATGCGTCTCGTAGTTATTTGGCCACTCCACATTCTCTATATGATGCAGGCCTAGCAAAATCAAAGCCTACAGAATGTAGAGACGTTTTTGCAAAAAGTAATATAAAAAGACAAAAATATTTTGTTAAACCATAGCATTACTACAAATATAATATTTTACTCGATTTTTTCTAATATGACAAGAATAAAAGAGTCATATTTTAAAGAGTGAATTCGCGGTCTTTTTTAAAATCTCTCCTTATTTTAACTAAAAACACACAAATGCAGGAAAATAAACTCTGCAGTCTTCTTTTTTTGTTGTTGCACTTGACGTATGCCGTCCATCTTCTGCATAAAAATATATTCCATCCTACTCCTGCAGTGCTTCATTATTTTTGCCTAGAGTTCTTATGAGTATTATATGAGTAGAGTCCATTCAAGCTGTCAGAAATATAACCATATATACGCATTATACAGTATTGGACAATAAATGCAATTCTATTTGACCATTTATATATTTATGTGAAAACCTCTTTTTGACATGATACTTGATCATAAAACATATCTAAATGAACACGCTTTCAATTCAACACGCATCCTTTCGTAAAACGTGTGTTTGATCAAAGAGACATCAAGTGATTAAGGTACAATATGTATCTCTAATAAGCAGCTGATTCGTTCCGTCATCCCTTTGGCTTACAAGATGACATATATTTGATGTATGTATATAAAAAATCAACTCCATGTTTTCAAAAAAGGAATAAAAGAAGGTTAACTGAAATCCTATAAATTTTCATAATATATAATGACGTATAAATGATTCAGGATAAAAAAAAATAGTTTTAATAAAGTTTTAATATTGAAATGTTCCGTTTTCAGCAACTGGAACGTTCGTTCATTCGCATTAATCCTTCCAAACCGTGTTTATTTACTTTTTATTTTATAGAAAAAGAATTGATGGAGGGGTCTCAATATTTGAAAGATTTATAAGATTGTCTGATAAAGAAGAATATTGAAATGAACGAGTATATTGCCGATGGTGCAAAGCTTACTATGCAATTCCAAATTTCAGGACAAATACACCAATTTCAGGTTCATTGCCTGAAGTGTGGTTTATTTAAATAAAAATTCCATGCATTCTCAGATTTAACCATTCTAAAGATGATTCAGTATTGGTTCAAACTTTGTGAAAATGAAGACAAATAATCTAAATAAGTTTTAAATTATATTTTGGCCCTTACAATTTAAGAAAAATATCAAAGCAGAATCAAAGCCATAAAAAAGCAATATAAAATATTTAATTGCACAAATTTATAAAACATACATTTCTTCCAAAAAAAACAAAATATGTTATATATATATACATCAGCGTAAGGGGAGATGTTTGGTCTGGGAGGGGTAGTATTCAAATTTGCCCGAATTTTAACAAGAACTGTTAAATCGGTTAAAAAATAACCGAACGAAGAAAGCTATGTAGATTAATGTTTTCTTTATAGTACAGTATTCACCGCATAATCGGGACAGGCTGGGAGTAGCAATAACGGCCCCTTTAAGCGGGGTGCCCGATTTCGCGATGAGCTCTCGCCACACACTCACATCAGTTATATTTAAAAAATATTTTGAATAAAATATTAAAACAACTGTGAGACAAAGATTGACATCCAATGCACCCTATTAACATTTGACTGCATCCAACAACATGATCATGGCAACTTTTTTCATTTTGTTGTTTGCATTTGCATCCCTCACATTAAATGTATTAGGCCAGTTATTATAGAAATAAAATGTCAGATTCACTTTGGGGTAAAGGTGCCACTTCCAACAGTTCTTCATTAGAGAGCTCTCCACTTGTTTGGAGATCATGCTTACTTCTTCTCTCTCCCCCCTCCCCCCTCATTTCACTCAGTGACTGACACATTTCGTGTATAAATCAAAGATCACTTGAAAAAAATGTGTCCCGTTTATCAGAGGCTTACGCTCGATTATCCAGTAAAAATGACGTGCACTGGAAGTGTTTCTGGGAGGCGTATGCCATTTAAGCGAGGTACCCGATTATCAGGTGCCCGATTATGCGGTGAATACTGTAATTACATACTATTCATTACATTATATTTATTTGGTTATAGTTCAAAAACTGGTTGCTTTCATAATTTCATATTTTTTCTTCAACTTAAATGCCCGAATACCTCAACCAATTCGCCCGCATTTGATCATTCAACCGAATTTTTGGGGGGTTAGTTGCACCCCTGTCTCCTACGCCTATTTTTGTATATATATATATAAACATATACGGCAGAGGGCGCTCTTGAAAGCTTACAACCTGGAGCTAAATATTGTTTTTTACAATATAAATATGTATATAATACTTTTTAGTTTTTATAAAATGATGATTTACTACACGGGATTTTTTTCATATCCGTATTATATAAAACTTGCATTACATCTCAATCCAGAAACATACAACTATTATCCCCTGAGGTATAGTAGCATTCAAAAGGTCTTATGTTTTTCATTTCAAACATGTTTATGTAATATTATGCGTCTAACTTTTTATCCCCTCCCTTCATTCTATAAATTGAGATGTATGTATATAGACTTTTTATTTCAAATTTTTGCAAAATGTATACATGAGTTACACCTCTGTGTTGAAATAACTTTCCCCTCCTGAAGAAAGGATATTTGTTATGAAACTGCAAAGACAATTCAGCACCCTTCACAGCACAAAGCAGGAAATAAATCAAAGAAATAATTGAAAGTTACAAAAAGATATATTTTTTCTATTATTTTCAATGATAGGTGTCAATTTTTTTCCAAACAATATTTCTAAATATTTTAGTTAAAAATAATTTCTTTTTAGATCTAAATTCTGAAAAACAATCATATATATATATATATATATATATATTATATATATATATATATATATATATATATATATCTATATATATATATATATATATATATATATATATATATAACTGTATATATATATATACCTATATACAGGGTGTGCAGGCGAATCTAGACTACTTTGAGTACTTGTATCTCAGAAACCAGTTAGGGTAGAAGCTTAAAAATGTATGAACTGGTTAATATATTTTATGAGCTTTGTTTATTAACAAAAAGATTGAAAATGTCCTCGGAACTTGAGCTCAGGACGGCCATTATTGTGGCGCTCCGTTGCGGCTGTGCGCCCAAGGGGATCATCGACTACTTCCAATTCCCCAAAGCTACTGTTTACAGCATTGCCAAGTCCTTCAAGGAGTCGGAGGACATCGAGGAAGGATTCCTAACACCGGAAAGAAAGACTCCAGACCGATCCCAAGTCAGGAAGAGGAGCGCCCACTTCATTGATCGCCTCCAGACGATGATCAATGACGATCCAGTGTTCCCTGCGACTACTACTTGTGGGGCGTCCTTGAGAGGGACACTAACAAGCGTGCTCACAACACTTTGGACTCCTTGAAAGCTGCCATCATCCAGGCAGTGGCAAACTTGTCAGGGAATAGGTGGTTCATGCCGTTGGATGTTCAAGCACCGTGTGGAGGCTGTTATTGTGAAAGGAGGAAGTTTGATTGAATGAACTTTAAGATAAAAGTCATTTAAATTTGTGTGATATGAAAAAAGTCAATTAAAAGGTCTTGTTCTTGGATATGAGTATCTTGTTTCCGTGCAAAAAAAGTGTAGATTCGCCTGCACACCCCTGTATATATATATGATATATATATATATATATATATATATATATATATATATATATATATATATATCTATATATATATATATATATATCGCAGCAGAGAGGGAGATCCAATAGAATCGTTGACTTTCCTGGTAGGGATTAAGATCCTTAGGTCTTTAGGAGAGATGACGACTTAAGTATGGAGATAATATTTTATGATGTTATACAAACTATGTATTTAATATGCAATTTCTATTCCATATTTGGTGGAAAGGATTTCATTTATGTGTCGAAGTAAGCAAATGCGACGCAATGTTTTACTTACATTGTATCTATTATATATCAATTTGATACTCATCTGAGAAGAAATCGGTCATAATTAAAATAGTTTGAATAATACTGTCATACCATCTCCATTCTTATGTCGCCATCCGTTTTAAGAAATATAACTCCTGATTTTTCTAGCAGAGCATTTGATTCTTATGATATAAATCGCGATCGTAGTGACTCCTAGGAAGGATACGATCGGATATCTATGATCGTGATTTCCATCTGTACTGCGACATATATATATATATATATATATATATATATATATATATACCCTCTTTTTCTTTTCCTTCTTGAAACTATAAAGAACCCTAGTAGGAGCTGTTATTTAAAAATGGTTGGTGCGTCAGCATTTATGTTCATTTATTGGTACTAAATATTATTTGACGAAAATTTGCAAAATATATCAAAGTCATCAATTGATCATAGCTAAATTTTGTAAAACTAGTTTTTTTCAAAATAAGTAATAACCAAAAAGTTTTGCTTCATAACGAAACCTTTGACACCAGTGACGTCCGATTTCTAAACATGCTAGAGATTTTTTATTTAGATACTCGTTTTCAGCATTAAAAATGAACCAGAATCGCTGGGTATATGTGAAATAACTAAAAAGTGGTTTTTTTGGGAGGTCTAATATATAATATATGTATATATATATATGTATATAATATATATATGTAATATATATATATATGTATATATATATATATATATGCATCCGACAGATATAAAGAAGCATTAGTACCTGATATTTAGGAGTTATTTATATTTACGTTCTACCCCAATCGAATTATTAGTTAAAAATATATTGTTCTTCTATAACACACTGGCTGAATGTACCTTTTTTTTTTCGATTCAAGATCTTTAACTCTGAAATAAAATCATGATATATTCTGAGTTGATATAAACGTGACAAATTAAATATTTCTGAGAAAATCCTTGAATGCACCTTGTTCTATCAAGGATTCCTGTTGTGTAATTGAATCCTTCTAAAAACAGACTCACTGTTCAAATACATAGGTGGAACTCGGTATTTGAGTTAATAATTTTGCTCATTTTCCCTGAAGAAAGAGCATTAATTTAATTATTTGCATACATAAACATAGTAGCCGATACGTGAAATTGGATATCAATAGTTCAATAATCACAAAGATATCCAATATTTTCCATTAATTTTGTGCATACATTAAAGTTTCCTCTACATCAACAACATTTAGGATATTGAGTAATTTATATCATGAAATTACAGCAGAACTTATTAACTTAACGATTTTTGACGTTTTCCGACAATATTATATATTAGTTAGTTTTTTCTGTATTATAGCATATTGTTAATAGAAAATTGTTAAATATGGATACTAAAATTTTGTTTAAATTAGTTGCTTATCAATAATTACTATTTATTATTTAAAGACTGTGTTTCTTTTGCAAAAAACCATAGGGAAACGCTCGACCATTTGTTATCTGAATGTATGGCAACAAGGGATGTTCGAAATACTGTATCAATTAAAATTGATTCAGAATACGGTGTATTGCCAAGGCCTCAAAACTTTGCTTTTATGTATGTAGGCCCACACGAAGAGGATATTATTTTTTTAATAACAAAAGATCAATATGTTTTGTACCAATTAAAGTGAACGCAAACACCTTTACCGTCCCATTTGGAACACTTTACCAACAAATTAATGGATAGCCCTTCCATATTATATGAAACATATCTTTATATGAAAATTGAAAATGTGCTGTATATTGCTTTATTTTAACGTTTTCATGTTCAGTGTAATAAGTATTTTGTTTGTACTTTTATTATGTTTCCCAACTTGTTTTGTGAAACTGTTGTGTAAATACGAATAAAATAAATTGTTTTGTATCTTGGTACGAAAAAGTAGTATTCATATATTTTGGTATCTTTTGTTCAATGGAATATTATTCTGTTGGTTCAGAATCGTGGCCAATCATGCTTAATTGTATGGATAACAAACTCCCAAACATCATTTTCCTTCTTGTTTTATAACTTATTGGCACAGAAAGAGTTTTATTATATCGATATATGATAAAACAAAATAAACTTATATAAATATATATATATATATATATATATATATATATATAATATATATATATATATATATATATATAGATAATTATATTATATATATAATTCTCTATAGAGCTTATCAACAAGGATTCGAACCATAGACCGCAACCATGATTTTTATTGTCAATTTAAGCAAGAAAAACGGCAGTAGCAAAGATTGTGAATAATAAAAGTTTAATAGTAACACTTTAAACAATCTTTTGGAATTGTTTGATACATTTAAAGTCATCCATGATTTCTTCTATGCTTTTATTGGTTATAAGGAAAGGAGTGTGAACCAATTATGTGAGCATCAACTCAGAGAAACAATAAGCGAGGGTTCACATTTGTCTGTATTCATATCATTTAAACATCCTGGAATAAACTCCTAAACTCGCAATGAATGAATATGTGTTTATTTCATTGTTGTCTTCCCATATTTCAGTTCTTAAATAAAAGTCAAAGTTGGTATGTTTAAAATACATAGTAAAAAGCATTTTATTATGAAATATATACAAAGACAAAGTTCCCCTGCTGTATTTCAGTTTCTTGAATAAAAGAAGTCGAAGGTGTTTGTGATGTAAATACAGAAAAAGATTTAATTCCTTACGCATTACATGTACAAAAGAACAATCACATTAGATTATACAAAACAATAATGTAGCAAAGGGGGTATAATCGATTTAGGTGCATAAAAATATAAAACTAACACTAAAATAATGAAAACACCACGTTGAATGTTAAGACTAAAATATATATTTAGCATAAAAAAATATTAACTTTTTAATAATCTTAAAATGGCTCTGAGACTTTGTTGGAAAATACTTGATTTCTCTCAACGGGAGAGCACGAATTGTTTGTTTCGGAAGAGAGACTATTACTTTTTTGTCGTTATTTTCCATGGATATATACTCATTTTGAGGATACTTACACCTAGATAAAGAAATAAAGATTCCTACGGATATAAATAATTATAATGATAACTTTCATAATAAAGCATCATACGTGGAATGTATATATAATTATAAGTGTCGTACCAAGGAGAGTAATGTACAAGAATGACCTAATAAGCGAGCCGCTTACAGCTTTTTGAAATTGCGTTTGAACCTGTATAAGAGTCAGTCGAGCCTCATTGCTTTAAAAAGACACGCTTCCTAATAATATATAAACATATTTAATAATATATACTTAACCCCTTCCGTCTCTGTTCTTGCTCATGTATGTAAGTCCGAGGTTAACTATGGGCAGAGAGAGGCTATATGGCATTCTCCGTTCTGGGCATTCTTAAGAAAAAGGAAAATAAAAATAATGTATACCTTGAGGCTGAAAAATATCTAAGGATAACAATATTCTCAATCCTTGCCAACATACACATATTTTTACTCAGTTGGTAATTTTTTAAATAAAATATAACTTCAATTAACACTCTGGAGAGATTTACGGCCTCAAGTTCAACTTTTCCTGAGAGGTACAAAGACCTGTTTGATCAATAATATTAGACGAGGGAGTTTCCTTGGCTTATGTGAGTACTTTTAATGCTTTGATGCGTATCCACATTCTTACAGATATTACTGCAATACTTAAAAGAACCCATTGAATGGAAAGGAGTAAGTTTATAACATATTATATTATCGAACGAAAAAAGTTTGGGATTTGAACCTATATATTATGAAATAAACAAATGTACTATAATCATTAAAACTATAATCGGTTATAGACGTTCATTATAAAGGATTACAATAATTAAAAGTCCTTTATTTGTTGGTATAACTGTATGTTAAAGTATAATTTTGGTTGTTCAATATTATTAAAAAGCTATTTACTTATTAAACTATCATGTTTAAAAACCAAAGATATACTTCATGTCAAAATTCGTATGGAGAAGCGACTTAAATTAAATAATTATTTGATAATCCTGATATATATATACTTTTAGTTCTAATTAGACACTTATACTCTTTGTTGATGGTCGTGTACTTTGGAAAGGATTAGTACATAATTTGTACATATATATATGTTTATGAGTAGTTAGCTACTTACATAAAAGAATCAAGTATAGCTGAAAATACCCCTTACTTTTCCTTTATGACTTTCTTCAAATTAAACTCAATCTTTATTGTTAGAATTTATATTTTGAGCTTATTGAGCAGAAATATTACATATAGAATTAAGGTGTTATTTATTTGTCTATAAAAGTGAAGGTGGGCTGTAAAAAGTATTTAAAACTGCATACAGTCTGTTGTTGGTTGTTCTATTTCAATGTTAGGCTATAATGTGACATAAGACACACACCTGAGTAATTTATATATACAGGGTGTATCATGGTAAATTGGAACTATTTTAAACACGTCATCCAGATCCATAATGTGGATATCTGGGGTTCATCATACTAATATAAAAGGTTGCATGAACAATACACTAGAACTTCCACCCCAATTCTTTTGACAACAAACAATAGCCATCATGGAACAAGCAAGGAGGGACGCCATCCTCGAATTGGCTCTCGCGGGACACAAGCCCGCTGCTATCTACAAGCTGCTCATCTACCCCAAGACCACCGTGTACCGGGTCTTCAATGCCTGGGAGCTGAGGGGAAGGTCTGCCGCAAGGCCCACAACATGAGAAGTGACAAGATCTGCACCCCCCGCTTCTTCGCATGCCTCGAGAAGTCCATCAAGGCATTGCCGGGGACTTCCTTGTCCAGGTTGGACAGAACCATGGAGTGAGCAAGCAGCTGGTCTCCAAGGCTGTGAATGAGGACCTCGGTATAGGTCATACCGAATGTGCCAAGCAGCACATCCTCACGGCATCCATGAAGGCCACCAGCTCACCAACGGCAAACGTCTCATCAATGCCTGAAGAGCCATGGAGGAAGACTCATCTCTTCTCCGACGAGAAGAACTGGACTGTCGGTAGAAGCTACAACGTTCAGAATGACAGGTGGCTTGCCAAGGAGAGAGAGGAGGTCCCCGCGGTCTTCACCACAAAGTTCCGGCCTCCGTGGTGACCTTGGGTGTCATCTGCAGCACCGGTGAGGTGATGCCCCCTTCTTCTTCAATCCCAAGGAAAGGGTCAACGCGGAGAGGTATTGCGAAGTCATGGAGGAGTTGTCATCCCCCGGGATGAAGGATAATGCCGCTGGGAGGGAGTTCACTCCAACAAGACTCAGCACCCGCACACATCACCCTCAGGACCACCATCTCTTCAACTCTCACGGCATCACATATTGGGATCGGAACACCTGGCCCTCCAACTCGCCCGACCTCAATCCGTGTGACTACTACTGGTAGGGGAAGTTGGAGAGGGAGGTGTGCAAGGTCAGCCACACAGTATCGAGGCCCTGAAGAACTCCATTACGAGGGAGTGGAATGCTGTCGATCCCGCGGAAGTCATTAGGGCAGGCAAGTCTCAGGGGCAGGATGGAGAAGATGGTGCTGCTGAGGGGGCATATTGAAAAAATGTCTTGTTTAATACCATATATAACTTTCCATATTGTCAACTACACTCCAAATGCCCTTTTTATCACGCTGGTTGAAGTTCAAAATAGTTCCAATTTATCATGTACACCTATATATATATACCAGATACAAGCTAAACTGTCAAATTTATTTTCCTACCCGTTATATTTAAGATTGAATAGCTATAAATAACAAGCAAGCTCAAATGAAAAAAATATTATTGTTAGATAAAATATAGAAGGTATTTGATTCTGCAGCAATAAAAAAAAATAAAAATACTTAAATGCACTAAATGTCCTTTTCCCCAGGTGCTTTAATGTCCATTTCCATAGGTATACAAGTACTCCTGATTAAGTACTGTTTTTTATATGTTTCCTCATATGCACTGTGGCATTGAGAAACTTCCATTACTAGATTCAGAATACTTATATATTAATTAATAAAAGTGTGTCTTGTTATGTATTCAGGACCAAAAAAATAATTTTTGCAAATATGCAGTTCTCTTTTGTGAAAAAAGAATAAAAGAAGATCAAAAGATTTTAGTTAATGAATATGTTGCTGTTTACAAAATTATTCAATTTCTTCATTGTAGCATTAGCATAAAAAAATTAAATAAATTCGTTTGATTTGTTTCAATACCTTGGCATTCATATTATTCTTAGTTAGATATTAACAATATACGATCAATCGAATATTTTTGCTTCAACTTTAAATGGTTTATTTCAAGCCATAATTAGTTTCACAAATATTTTCAAGACCTGTTTTTCATATAATTATAAAATATTCATATTGCATTTATGGCTTAAGTTATATACACAAAAATTGAGAAAATACTTTGTAAAATAATAAAATTATTGCAATTTTTAATGGAATCTCAATTCGTAAACATATATTTTTCTATGTTAGGGGTCTGTATAAAATAAATATATGTCTAACGGACGTTTGTTGCGTTTAAAAAATTTTTATAGAAATTTTCTATGAAATGTTTTTATCACAATTATTAATTTACTGATAAACATACCAAAATCTAGATCGTTTGAATACTTGTTTTAAAAGTCCTGGCTTTTTTGACTGTCCGCCATTAAGGCAAAAAATTATGCCTTGAGGGAGAGATCGAGGAGCAACGTGTATCCCACGAGGATTTCATTTTTAGCTCATTTAAATACTGAAAAATATATGATCTAATATTTATAATAAAAACAGCTCCTAAAGAGTATTACTACCGGCTGATACCGAATTAAGTTCTGGTGAAGTGGATCCAATCTAGGAGCTAAACTGACAAACAAGTCATGACCGATAAAAAAAAACTAAACAGATCTCAATTATTAGTAATCTCTTTCTCTCTCTCTCTCTCCTCTCTCTTCTCTCTCTCTCTATATATATATATATATAATTAATATATAATGAAACGTATTGTAATCGATTCGATTATCCTCAAATACTTAAGTGCCCCAAAACATATATTTCATACCTTCTCGTTCTTGCATTTATGATTTATTTTTACTCTGATGTATATATTTCTCCTCAAATTATTTATCACCTTCATATAAATAAAATATATTGAGAGTAACCATTTTTTCCCTTCGAGGTCATGGGTATAAATTATTATTTTCAGGGTTCGAATGAATATAATTATTCATGAGTAATCATACACTAAAATGTAGAAAGAACATTCTATACAATTTATCAGCAAAAATAATTTGCAGAGATGTCTTAGTGCAACAGTGTGCCTACCAATATTTGCAATATATGCAACATGCCAATATTTTTCTATCTATTTATATATTAAAATTTATCTGACCTCTCAAGAGGTTTGCAAATCATTAATTTATTATTATTTATGTTTAAATTACTGATAAAATATAGTAAGTTCAAATATCTTGATGCATATTAGATGTTCTCATTAAAGATCATTAAGGTCAGATATAATAATAAGAAACAAAAAGCCAGATATTGTTTTTACAAAGTTTTATTTATATTAATTGTATTGTGAAGGCCTTAAATTTTGAATAAACCTATATCTATTGTACGGCATGCATCCACTTGGCCTAATTTTTTAATATTTTAGCTTATGAGCATTGCAGTTCTAAGAACAGCTTTTTTATACAAACATATAAGTAGTAAACTTTATATCATAAATATGAAGAAAAATATTAGAATATAAGTAACTGAACATCAGTTTCATAGAAAGAAATCCCTGACTTAGTATATATATATGATCAGATAGACAAATAACTGATATTAAAATACGTATTACAAAATATAACACATCCATGTCCTTAAATTATAATATCTGTGTTTCTATTGTGAGTACCTTTTACACTAACAATTTATCCTGAGTTTTCTAAATATACCTTAAAGTTAAAAGGCACATTCAAACAAGGCACTTTGAAAAAAAACTTTAGCTCTATGCCGATGTCGGAGTCTAGTTTCTGCCATTTCTAATGTTCGCGAAAAATGGTCGTTCGTTTGTCGTTCACCAAAAGTTATCATTCGTCGTTCATCGTTAATTTTAAATTGAATCGTTTGTCGTTCATTGTTCGTCATTCTGAAAAAAAATTGACTTTTTTTTAGAAAAAAAAATCTCATGAAAAAACAAATTTATGTCTTCTTGGCGCCAAAAACGAACGACAACGATTATAATTATTTTTTTGTCGTTCATCAAAATTTAAGTCGTTCATCGTTCGAGAACGACGATCGATTACATTGTATGACAAATCAACAAGTCGTATATATATATATACAAGTATATTTTTCATAAAAACATTTAATAAAATGTTGATTATTTTCGCAATGAAAATATATTGAAGAGAACCTTTTTTTTTCATTGCTAAAAATGGATATTTTAAGCAATTTGCCTATGAAAATAAATACAAAATAATTTTTAAAAACGACCCCACCGCTGCCTTTTAATCCAGAGATCAATATATATATTATAGAGTCAGTCCAACATCCATGTAAATTCCAAAAAATAGAAATCCTTGAATATCTATCTTGTTTTTTTTTCACAAATATGTTTTTTTTTATCTTAGAGACCCCTAAAAAGTTTTTTAAACAAATTTCACTATTTGGTTTTGGTATCCTAGGGTCTCTCTGAGTCTCTATGCGAGCTCTCATAAGCGAATGAATTCTTTGTCATATAAACAGTTATATATATATATATTCAGTTAATGGAGCTCTGCATATACTCATATATAAAATTATGTATAGCTTAATTTATTACTAAAACTATTTGAACTAAAGTTTTTTTTCCTTCCAGTTTGAGAAGTTTTATTTTTGGAGAAAGGTAGAAGAACTTTTATATTTCTATATTTACCCCCTCATGTTTAGTTTTTGTTTTTTCATATCCAACTACTATGTAATGGAGAAAACATGGGTTACTGGGGTCAGTGAGGGAGGACTTGAACTATAAGGGTTCATTCCTCAGTTCCACAAGTGTGTGATAAGTAGGTTAATTGATCTGTATATAGGATATAATATTCAAATCATTTTTTTTGCCTTTTTGTTCCATAGAATTGTAATATTCGTCTGGATATAAATAAGCATTATTTATATAATTATTATAAAAGTAGACCTCCTTTTTTATTTTGTCACTTTTAAAATCACTTGTATCCCATAATTTTAAAAGGTGCTAGTTTTTTATTAATCGGAACTATGGAAATAAAAACTTCTAAATTAAATTTAATATCAGCAAACGTAAATTCAATTCATTACAAACGAAAACATGTTATTAATCACTTTTTATCTTTTGATCCTGATGTTCTATCGATGTGTGATACACGTATGAGACAAATCGATTTACAAATTGTAGATTTCGAGGTTACGACGTTTTTTAATGTTTGCTGTAACCAAATTGCCTAAA
The DNA here is from genome assembly GCA_013387185.1 of Caligus rogercresseyi. Lineage (NCBI taxonomy): Eukaryota > Metazoa > Arthropoda > Copepoda > Siphonostomatoida > Caligidae > Caligus > Caligus rogercresseyi. The sequence continues at coordinate 2,433,810 of CP045910.1, forward strand.
CATCCCTCAAGGGGGGTTTTATTGCTAAGTAAGAGCTTTCTAAATGCTAAATATGTAGAAGGTGACCCACAGGGCAACTACTGCGTATTGACGAATGGAAGGGGAGAAAGATAAAATTATTTCTATATATGGGGTCTAATAGAGATGATCCTTCTTTTTGTTAAATTGATTAGCTCCAGATTAACTCATAATGAAGGTCTTAGTAAGGAGAATTTCATATTAATGGGCGACTTAAATATTGCTCTCGATCAAAATAGATACACGTTAAACTATATAAATACTAACAATGTTATCTGTATGTAGGATATAATATTTAAATCATTTTTTTTGCCTATATGGTTCGAAAGAATTGCAGCTTCCGACCGGATATAAATAAGCATTATAGCATTAAAATTAGCCTATCGAACCTAGGATCTTATCAATTAGGTTGTTAACACCTTCCCCCTCGGGAGTCGAACCTGCGCCCCCAACATTAAGAGTTGAACAGGCCTTAACACGCACACGGCTATCGCACTCATTTTTCCTATTCAAACCCTCGTTTTCATTATAGGATTTGACAAATTGTCTAACAGCTAATTATTCGTTTGTTTATTTAACTTTAATATAACCCCCAAACAAGATAAATTGAACGTCAAGATATTCCCATATAGACAAAACAGCTGATTACTCGCTTGCAGATAGCTTATAAAATATTAGCTAATTGGTTAACAAATTTTCTCTTTTCTTCTCTTGATAGTCCATAGATTCCGAGCATTTATTCTTCATTTAGGACAAATAGAGAAAACCGTCATAGAAAGTAGCATACAATCTAAGACATAACAAAAATAAAATATGTACTGAAAAAACAAGCATTCTTAAAGATTTTTTAACAATTTGGGTAATATTTATCAAAGAATAACTTAAATTTATTTTGTTGCTTTTCCCCATAATAACAAACTATGGAGGGGGGAGTGCGATAGCCGTTAAGGCGTCTTTTACTCTCAATATTGGGGGCCACCAGAGTCGAATACTCCCGAGAGGGGATGGCCAATTTTGATCTACATCATTAATAAAGCATCTAGGTTCGAGTGACTAACGCTATATATTATTTTATTTATATCCTGTCGGATGCAATTCTATTGAACCATATAAACTATATTACCTCCACCGAAGGAGTATTGTTTTCACGTATGGTTTGTTGGTTTGTCAGCAGGATAGTCAAAAAGAACTGAACAGATTCGAATGAAATTTGTGGAGTTGTTGAAAAGCCAAAGGAACAGTGATTTAAATTTTGGCATCTCTAAGTGCAGAATTAAGATGCCAAATGAGCTAAAAACTAATACTATTTCAAGTTAGCTATCTGCCAATAGATTGCTGTTGTGCTGTTGAAATCGGGTGCGGGATTCTCTCGGAAATTTCCGTCGAGGGGAAACCCCCCCCGTCCCTCTACGCCTCCATCGTAAAAATTCGCCTCGGAAGGCTCATAAGGACCCGTGACGGTGGAGGTTTGCACTCTCTGAGTGTATATATGCCTCTAGTTTTGTTATATAATGCGTTGATTGGCCGACCCTTTCTTCCTCGTAGAAAGAGATGAAGTCGTCCTGGAGGTTGTAATTAAAAAATCATTCAACCACCTCGTTAAAATTATGGTTTATTCGTCTCTTCAACCTGAGGAGTTTTCTGCTGCAAGGCACACTAGAAGGTGTTTTTCTGTTTTAGTTTGGCGCAATTAATGTAATTTAGGTCAAAAGAATATAAATCTATATGATACTCTACTCTGGTTATATATTATATACTTTTCTGTTTTGTTGTTACTAATTATTTTAATAAAGGAAAAAAATAATATATATAATATGTTTTTAATGCTCAATGATAAAATCGAAATTAATTTGTGGCAATGGATACCTTTAACCCATATTATTCTCCAGTTGGAAGGACGTTGTAAGCATTGCATATTAGGGTTCTAGGAATCTTTGAATAAAACACTAATGCATAAGGAATTTCTGACCACGCATTTTGTATAAAAAGGAATTTTTGATAAAGACACTTTGTATAACATACATTTGTAAATCAAAATACTGACTTTGTGCACCACGCTTCCTAGATTCCTTTAAAAAATGCATTTTATACAAAAGTGTCTTTATAAAAAATTCCTATTATCAATAATTCCTTAACCAAAATGCGTTATTTCCTTGTGTATAAGTGTTTTATACCAATATTCCTAGAATCGCTTTATAGGTGTTGTTTATTCAAAGGAATACAGGACTATTAGCATTTTTATAAGTCTATTTAAAACTTTTCCCTCATTCCTTCTCATACTTTAAAATACTTTATTAAGAAAATATGACTTCTCTCTTTAAACTCCTTAAATTATTCCCTCATGACAAAACAGATTATTCCCTAGACATTAAAAAATATTATTATCCAAGGCATGTAGTGAAGAATCAATCAATTTAAAAAAGTTGTAATCCATATAATTTTTCTTAGAAAGAAATGATAATTGATAGAAACTTTTTAATCCCTCCTTGATAGGGATCAATATCCCCCCCCCCCCTGGGGTTTTCACTTGATTTCTCTTTAAAATGCAAGCGATTTCATATATATTATAAGAAAGGTGTGTCATTCCTATGACTATTACTTTGGTCATAATTAATTTTTTTTGTTGAATTTGATTTTTTTATTCCATAGTACAATTTTACAGAATGTTCATAAATACATAAAACCCAATGCATATACGTTAAAATGAAACACACAATAAACATTATAGTTTAAAATTTTTAGAATGAAGATGAATTAAAACATATTTTTACAACGAAAGAAATTTAAACACAAAGTAAATAGTGTCGGCTTCATTTATAATATCGCACAAGAAATATTGAATAAACTATCGCATCTTAAAAATACTTAAATATTATAAATATTGTTTGGCGATGATTGAGGGATAAAGATGGATATATTGGATCCCTTAGTCGCATACGCCCATGCTATATTCGGAAGAGAGGGAATCTTCAACTCCAACGCAACCATACCTAGCCGCAATGGAGAGAAGCATACTCCTAGCTCGTACGTTGTAAGCTTCTTCGCAATTGAGGCCTTGTTGAATTATAATTTAAGAAAGCACCTTATTACATTAGTAAAACAAGTTTCACTTAAAATTAATTTTTTATTCATCATTATGTCTAGAAAAAGAATATTAAGTTGATAAATTAACATGAGACTTGTAGAATTTAAATTCAAAAAAGAGAGCAATCACAGATCTACATGATTCTGAACATTACTTTATTGGACTCTAAGTACAATTTTCACATTATAATTATAAAGGTTTGACAATATTTATTGATACAATTTGATACTAACACTTCTGGCTGTATATACATAAATAAGCCTCGACGGAACCCGACCAAATAAATGTGACCGCCATAACACTAGTGCCAACTGCTTTTTGGGTTATATCCTCTCCTTTCTTTTCGACCAGTCACGCACAAAAAATCCAATGCTTTCTTCTTAATCTTAGTTATGTAGCAATAGTTCGAACCGAACTGGAACGGTTCATCACTCTGGGCCGTCTCATCACTCTATCACTGGGCTTGTATATATACATATACCAACCCCCTCCTAGTGATGAGACGGCAAGAGTTCGAATCATGAAGCAAGGTATCCCCTTCGCCATGTTGTCGATCTCAAACAGATCCTTCACGAGTTCCACCTGCTCGAGCCACGCACTCACATCCTTTCCCTTCCTGCCATCAAACCGATATCCGCTATCTTCATGGCCGTGATAGCTTGGTGTCGTACTCTTAGGCATAATAAAACTCCGGACTTGTGAACACTTCAATAACTATATTCTCACTCATTCATAAAGCCGCCAAAATATAGACAAGCTCCCTCCTAGTGATGAGACGGCCAGAGTGATGAACCGGTCCAGTTCATGGTTCGAACTCTTGCTACAGTATAGTTCTCTCCCTCATAGAATTATTTTGTTTTTAACGTTTTCTATCGTGTTTTTTTACTCTTCCTAGTGTAAATTGATTTAAGGCGCTCTACATCATATCCATGTACCAAAGATACTCTCTCATAGTATGTAGGTATCCACATATATGTGCGTGTGTATCCCCTGCGAGAAGCCCTGTAAATTAGCATATGTAGTTGTTCACTCATTGTGCATTAGTATCAATATACTCTCAGGTCTGTAAAAGCAAGAAGCTTGCTTTAATAATGTTTTAAAAAAATGCTTGGATTACTTTCATGAAAAAAACCGAGGGAATATATTTTCCTTTACTTTTGTCGAGGGAAAAAATAAAAAAGAAAGCTGGTAAATGATTTTAAAAAGCTGTTTTCAATGCAGAAACGCATGCAACAATGTGTGTGTGTATCTTTGGTGTGGTTGTATTAAATAACAATTGGCCCAAGGATGTGTCTCTTTGGAAGCATATCCTTTGGTGAAAGCTGTATGCCAACTTAGCGCAAGGATGCAAGCTTTTAAAAGTAAACGATTTTTAGTTAATATTGTATTATTAATCCCAATGGGAGACATACATTTATTCAATTAGTAAATAAAATTCAACAAAAAAACCATAGATTATAAAAAGACTAAAAGGAGAATACATGTAATATTAAAATATTGTTAAAAGAACACATGGTTTACAAAACTTATAATGTAAATGTATCTTTAAAAATATTTCAAGAGATATTATATTCTTTATAGCCACCTCCGCTATCCTTGTCGAAACTTTTGTGATTCTTGAACCTGGTCCTCGCAGAATTGATTGAAGTTTTGCAAAGACTTTCGATGCCAGTCTCAATTCAGGGTCCTTATTAGAAAGCCAAATAGGATCTCGTTTGGGCTCTGATCCCTGCTTATTTTATCCTTTAGACCTTCTTTTATAATTTTCATAATATGTACGAGATCCGTGCAATCTTGGAACTGATGAGCAACAGTTTTGACTTGTTTTTTTATTTATTTATGGGGATATCGAGAAAAACTATTTTCGAATGGTTGTTTATATTCTCTTTTTTAACACATCGTTTGAGAAACAAAACTATAAAAGAAAATCAAATGGGGTGAGCTGAATAAATAAAGTATTTTCAAAACGTTTATAGCCATATTTCCCGAATAAATAAAGTATTTTTAAACGTTTATAGCCATATTTCACGTTTGTTTATGTTTTATTGTATAGTTTAAAGAACTGATATGAAATATATTTTGAGGTTGGATGAATATGATGAGTTCGTTTAATACACAATATTTTATCATTATATTTATTTATGGCTGTATATGTGTATTGTGTCAATCTTAGTATTTTTTTTGTATTTGATTAGTTTTATTCATTTATTGTAAATAAAATTGAAATAAAAAAATAAAGCCATGCATGTGTCTTTTCCAATAATGCATACCAATATAACCTTAAAAAATTACGTCAATTATATTAATGCTTATGATGTCAACTTAGTTCATTCGAAATAGTTGTTCAGGTACATTCAGTAGTACAACAGTTATATTCATGAATTTTATTTAAGAGCCCATAAAAACTATATATATATATAAATATATGTTGTTAGCATGTCTGTTAGTCCGTTCTTCAAGACAGCCCCAGACAAAATAGTCCATTGGATTAATGTCTGGGCTGCTGGAGGCCACATCTCCTTCCAACCATGTCGTAGGTGTTCTCCTGTAGCCACTGGATAGATGTAAGAGAGACATGGCAGGGTGCTGAGTCCTGTTGCAATTTTATAGTGTGGTTTCCCTAACCTCCAGCTCCTCAGCAAGGACTATAATGAGCGAGTGGGGTCTTCGTCGATGATCTCCTGGACTTTGTTCACAAAGTCCTTGTCCCTGACCTTTCTTGTGGATAATTCCGGCCTAGGCTCCCTACTAATCACTTTACGTGGATATTTCCAGTCCTCTAGGGATTTCCTCAGTCCTTGGACGCTTCTAAGAGGCACATAAGTCAAACTTGACAGCTCCGAGTTGGATATCATGCCATTCATGCTAAACATGATTGTCACCACGGCGCATCTCCGTTCCTCCTCCCTGAAAAACATCTCTTCCAATCGCTGTATACGTCCCTCATGGCGTTTTGAGTCAACTGGCTGTAAAGCGTAACTCAGTAGCTTTCTACTGGTATAACTACCGTCCTGCTATCTATCTAAATAATAAAGTTACACAAATTTTATTTCGCGCCAATATTATATATATATA
>CP045910.1:2440087-2463203 GCA_013387185.1 Caligus rogercresseyi
AGATTTAAACAGCCTAAGTTGAACATCCTTTTTTTATATTATATGTCTAATAAAAGATATATATAAAAATATAATATATATATATATTTATATATATATATATATTAGGGTTGTTCTTATTTTTCAAATGTTTGAAATGTTAGCGATTTGAGCATTTTCTGTTTCTTGGTGATAAAAGAAGACGACATACAAAGTTTGAACAAAATCGGTCAACATTACGAGGTCGCGCAACGAGGTCAAAGTTTTAAAAATTTAGTAAAAATATAGTTTTCCGCAAATTTCTTCAAAATGGTGGACGTTACAGACTTCAATAATTTATTAATTTAAAGGAAATCTAATTTACTACCAGACGTATGTTTGATGTTTTTTAATAAAACAAAGTTTTCAGTAAAAACAAAGCAAGAAAGGGAGTGAGTATTGTTAGCTTATTTCATAGCTTTTTTGTATCAATTAACTTCACTCGCCTGTAGAAGATGACTTGTTCGCTTCAGAGTAAAATAGTACTTTTAAGTTTAGTAAAACTTTAGATAATAAATCCAAAAATGACCTTGGTTGCATTCTATCAATTCAGAATTCAGTACAATCTGAGTTTACATCATATGATTCAGAGCCTGTATTGACCTATAAGAAATCGATTATGAAAAAAATAAATAATAATTTGTTTCTTAGATTTGCGTCAAGGTATCCTCTCAAAATTTTACTTTGTCTCTGACGCATACATAATCCATTATATGCGTCATTTTGTACGCGAGATAGGCTTTTTTAATTTGCATATAACTCTCTACTTATTAAATTGACATGATTTAGTATACCAAAATATTAAAGCTGGTTAACCAAGCTTTCATTTGATATATTTGTGTTCTAAAAATCGCTATACTTTAAGAGATATAAGCAAATACGTACTCTCCCCCAAAAATTGATCTTTTGATATGAGAATATACGATTACCATTTGGTAACGGCAGTTAGTGTACCTGGATAGGAAGAAAAAAAAAAGGGAGAGAGTGAGGACAAAATACTCCCTCCCTCCCTTCTCTTTCTCTTTCTATCCAGGTAACACTAACAGCAGTTACCATTAGATGATATCTTATCATAAGATGATATCTTTGAGCAATTGTGTAAAAACGAATCATAAATGAACATTATGTTGATATTTATTGGTCAATGACTTATTCACCCATAAAATAACTCAATAATTATTTGTTCTCTTAATTTTGGTTTATATATTATATCGAACATAATAAATCTTGTCCGATTTTAGAAAGTGCATTGATATAAATAACAGGAATAGTATAATATTTCAAATATATCCATGTGCTCGGGATCACGATTTAGTAGTGAGTTCCAATGAATATTATCCATAAATAAATAATTGTGTCGACTTTTTGAAATTCAAATTAATCTCACCAAATTTCGTTGACATTCCGTGTAGGACATTTACTTTTTCACCTTTATATTTAATTTTGTAATATATATTATAACTAAATTCACGTGATATCAAAAGTATATTAAAATAAGTTTATCGAACCAACGATATATATTTGTGTTATTTAAATTAAAAGTTTAGCCCACGTCGTTCAAGTCCATCGAACCAACTACATTTTGGCAAAAAAACATATATATCTTACACTCCTCTCATTTCCTTAGTAGACATCTTTGCATGATCTTTTCAAGACCTTTTAAGAGATGTTTTGTGCATAATAGAGATTATATGTAGATGGGATCCTGTCCTTGACATCGACTTTTTTTACCTCTTGATATTAGCCTATAATAAAAGCAGCTAAAGAGGACGGTGACTATGAAATTCTTAAATCTACTCTAATTAATGATATTAGTTTAAAAAACTTACCCGTATGTCATCCTTCAAAGGCTTATGCCAAAATATGGAGCAATTTATCCATTGATGAATTGTCCGGTCTCCTTCTTCTAAATGCTAATAGGATAATAGTTCCTGTTCCTTTCAGACGAACAATATTAACAAAACTGCACTCCTCACATCAAGGCTACGAAGAGCAAGAGAAATGGCAAGGGCATTGTATTATTGGCCTGGAATGAATAACGATATATTGAATTCTTGTTCAAAGTGTATTGAATACAAACCTTCGCAACTACAAGAACCTCTCCAAAGTACAAATTCATCGCGTCCACTTTCTTCAATTTCAGTTGATTTATTTCAGTGCACCGGAAAAAACTATATTGTCGTAGTGGATCGATTCACAGGATGGCCATCAGTTTCCCCTCTACGACGTACATCTACGGAGGGGATCATACGGTTATTTACGATTGGTGCCTGGAATTTGGGTTTCCAGATACTATTCGTACAGATGGGGGCCCTCAATTTCGATCCCCATTTAAGAGTTCTGTGAGGATAATAATATCATCGATGAGTTGACATCACCATATCACTCTCAATCAAACGGCCACGCAGAATCCTACGTCAAGTCAATGAAGCATCTACTGCTCAAATCTGAGAGTTGGAAACCTTCAAGGAGAGTCTTCTTGAGTGGCGAAATATACCTCGAGATAATGGACTCAGCCCAGCCCAATGGCTCTTCGGTAGACGGCTAAGGACATCCATTCCCGCAACATCATCGGCATACGAGCGATAACGGAAAAGACCTTCAGTGAAGCTCGTTACAAAAGGAAAAAATTAAAGACTTAGTACCCTTCATTATAACAAAAAATGTAAAAATTACCGAGACTTAGCGTGGGTGATGACGTTGTCCTACAGGACCCAAGATCCAAGCGATGGGAGTCGAGAGGGAGGATCTCCAGTGTTCGAGGAAGCGGGAGGTCGTTCGTCATTAGAACGGATCGAGGAGACCTCGTGAGGAATCGAAGATTCATACGGAAGAATGCCGAACATTAATTTTGATGACTTTGCTTTTTCACTAGTATTAATGTTTATTTATTTCATTTGTTTATGTTTTGATTATAATTGAATAGGTATGCGCAAACGTCATGGGAGGGGAGATGTGTGTCATGACTTATAAGTTACTTCTTGAGATCTTATAAGTCAACCGTATCATCCAAATCCCCTCTCCTAAGTTCTTTGTATTTGTGTATATAACCATTAATAAAGTAGTCTTCGTCAAGACCTTACACCAATATGGCGGCACCTCGCGCCTTATTTCAAATGTTTTCTTCAAATTCTGATTGGTTGATATTACGATGACGTGTTTACTCAAAGGTGTGTGCTATTGGTTGTTTTATTATAATCATTGATGTAATATTCCTTCACCCTTGGGAATTCAATAAAGAACAACATATTCACTCTACGTCTAGTTAATATATTTATTTCTCAAAGCTTCTATTTTTTTACATACATATATTGATTCTAGGCCTTGGTTTCTACATCGCTTACTTGTCCGAGTGCTTACATAGTTTTTTTTACATTCTCTACACTTGTAATGACGACAAAACAATTGTCGATAATCATTAATTTTTCAGCAAACTTAGAAGTTCTTTTGAATAATACATTAAAATAAGACCACAGAGACGTTAAGGATTGTGATTGTTTTTTGAAACAAATTTTTTTTTCATAACATGATGACATAATGCTTTTCTATTAAGTAATGTGCCTTCATCCAAGGAACACCCCCGACGACACCTGTCAATGATGCCAAAGGTTTTTATAAGATAATTCAAATCAAAAGTTTCATATCACCCTTCCAAGTGCAAAAATATGTTTTAGAACGATACAGTGTGAACAGTCTAATATTGATTAATTTCAAATAAATATATATTATACAAAATGAAGACATTGCAAAATGTTTTCTTACATTAAAATTGAATAAACTCATTAAGTTGGATGCTTTCTCTTCTATTTATGGTCAAGCTTGTTTAAAGATCAACAACATGAAAATAATTTCATTTAAAGGACTTCCCATTCATCTAGACTTGCTTTAATTAAGGATAAATATTTATAAGTACAAAGAATTGCTTTGCTATGGGCTCATTATAATCAAGTATTTACCTTTTGTTCGAGATTTCCCTAGATATCACCCTGTGATAAATGAAGGGATTTTTATTATTCATGGATCTTGATTATCGTGCACATAGGATAAATATAATTACGCAAAAAATGATATCAGTGATACTTTAGCTAAAAATGAATCAAATTTGATCACCAAGCGTTCCAAGTTTGAGCCAGAAAGACACACTGGCGTCGTAGTAGCTGACAAAAAGTGAGGATTATGCTTCCAAAAGGCTTTGTTGTTACCTTGACAACAACTTCAAGCAATACATTTGTTTCAAGCAAAAGCATCCTCCTCTTTTTAAAATATTAAGCTTCAATAAAACATTGACGTCATTTGTATTGCTCATCGAAGAATACATTACTTGTTCAAGGAAATAAAAGTGCCATTAAGAGACGCCGGCAACAAATCTCAAAATGTTAAAAAAGTTGATATAACGTCATTACTACTTTTTTACTTGTATTACTACTTTTTAAGGAAGTATGTCTATATACTATTGATATGTATATATATTAGCTTTCAAAAATCTTATAAAACTAGAGGCATATATACACTCAGAGAGTGCAAACCTCCGCCGTCACGGGGTCCTTATGAGCCTCCGAGGCGGATTTTTCACCGACTGGGGCGGCGTAGAGGGACGGGGGGGAGGGCTCCCCTCGACGGAAATTCCGAGAGAAAGACGCTCCCGGCACCTGATTTCAAAAAGGAGAGCACAGCACAGCGACATCTATTGGCAGAGTAGGCTAACTTGAAATATTTATTAGTATTTAGCTCATTTTGCATCTTAATTCTGCACTCAGAGATACAAATTTTAATCACTTGTTCTTTTGGCATTTCCAACACCTCCACAAGGTTTCATCCGAATCCGTTTTAGTACTTTTTGAGTATCCTGCTGACAAACAAACCACCAAACAAACCAACAAAACCAACCAACAAACCAACCAAAACCAACCACCACCAACACACCAACGCCAGTGAAAACAATACCTCCTTTGGCGGAGGTAACTAGACATGTTCAAAATGTGTATACAACCAATGTAATCATTTCGGGGAGGGAAAGTTTCATATTATTTATGGAATGCTCATGCTTACAAAAGCATATAGGTCCCTATTATTACTAAGAACACACTTTTTGTACCATAAGAATCTATAGAATGCATTCGATTGAAAAATGCATTATTCATATGGAATGGGGAAAGATGTTGCTTCAAATATAACGACTTAGGTTCGTTATAACTGAGGCTTGTTCGGTCATGAACACAAAAGGTTCGGTAGCCTCATATATAACGAACTTAAGTTCGTTTATATGAGGCATGTTCGGCCAGCTCCAGGAAGTTCGGTATCCTCAGATATAACGACCTTAAGTTCGTTATATCTGAGGCTTCATCGGCCAGCTCCAGACGGTTCGTTGTATCCGAGGTTCGTTATACAGAGGGTCGTTATATTCGAGGGTTTACTGTACTCACAAACACGAATACATTCATCTTGATTTTTAAAATCTTGGCAGTTCAAATAGAACCTTTCTATTAATATTAGTTTATATGCAATCATAACTTGACATGATCAAAAATGTGTATCAACCAAATGTAATCATTTCCTTTTTGGGGAAGGAAGTTTCTTATTATTTTATGGAATGTCATGCTTACAAAGAATATAGGTCATATTATTACTATGAACACAAATAATATTTTTGTTCCATAAGAATCTATAGAATAAATTCGATTGAAAATGTATTATTCATATGGAATGGGGAAAGAGTTCTTAACCTTATACATACATTTAGTTTGTGGAAAGTTGTTTATCTTCTGAATATGGGATCCTCAAAACGAATAAATAATTCATCTCTGTAATAGTGAAATTTTCTAGGTACATTACAAATATTATAGTTTTTTTAATTAAAACAAATACAGTGTTCAATATGGTAATAATGATTACATCAAAAGATCCGTGTACTTATAAATGGTAATAAACGCCTGGGTACTCATGTTAATTAAAAGAAATAAAATTTAATACAATAGCCAATTTGTTTAACAAAAAAAAAAAGAATTTTTAAGGCCGTCAATCCTTGGATTGATGCTCTTCTGCACCCGCCCGATAATCCGCATTCTCCCACAAGTACCCTTTGACACAGAGGATTCATGGGCCTATGTAGATAAAGGTATAAAGTTTTATCATTAAAAAATGTTTTAAATTTTGGAATTATGGGAAAATAATATTATCCCTCTCTTTATATATATATAATATATCACTCTCTGTATCTTCTTTCTTTCTTTATCTTCTCTCTAGCTTCTCTATCTATTTATCTATATATCTCTATATCTATATAATATTTATATATATATATCTATATATATATATATATATATATATATATATAGTAATATATATCAACGTTCGCCAAAAATTGTCCTTCGACTGAAATTGTTTTTCGTTAGTAGTAACAACCAGATAATTTAATGGGTTGACTCTGACCAAATTGAATGGTTCCAATAAAAAAAAACTTAAATTTCATTGGGGACCCTTCATGTTGAAGTTCTTCAAGGAACTTGGATTGATTTATGATACTAAAAATGTTGTCACTTTTCAAGAATATCGAGTTTTGAGGTTGTGTGATATGGTTGACTGTAAGTCAATTAAGATCAGTTTATAATATTTGTCCGATGCTCATCTAACAGAATCTAGGCCAGGTCATTATTGAGATCAACCTGAGCTCCCCTATCTGATGATGTGACGCTAAAAACGGACATTGAAAATAGTTCAGCCACAAGCCTCATTGATTATTATCTATATAGCTTACCGAAGAGAATGTAATGAGTAACATGGTAATAATGGTTGCGTGTTCTAGGATATTGAATAAGATCAAGTATTCGACGTAAAATCGTACTCTTGGATCCTACTCTCAAACACAAATTCAAGACAACTAATGATTATTTCCTAGGACAATGACTGAGCGATTAACGAATGACTAGGGTCCCTTCATATTGATGTCATGAGACGACGAACTCAGCAGAAGCACCTCAGCGTAGGTCCAAAGCCTTAGGAGCGACATTTATTGCTATCCCAATCTTCATAAATTTCTCTTGATTTACATGGATTTTGACGGATTATGTTATGAATAAATTAATACAATGATTCTTTTTTATTTCTTGCATGAAGAATCATCCAAGCTTGAAAGACTCAAAGAATGAAACCTTGCTTTTCTTTGTATGAAAAAATTAATAAACGTATCGTGGTGATCATGACTCTGCATTTTCATGTATTAAAGAGCGGATGTGATGGGAATAAATTTAAAGAAAAAAATACTGATTCTATATAAAACAAATTCAAACTGCAGACCATCTCATCCACAGATGTCCAGCACTCTCATATGAAAGACTTGAAGCTGAGCATTCAGAAGAAGTAGAGACCGCATCCTCGTATGATGAAGTGCAGAAGAGTGAAAAATATTTTGTAAATATTTAGACATTAAGTAAGGAGTTTCGTTTGTTTTATTTTAATATTATTATTATTATTTTTTTACTCTAGCAACATAGATACCCCCGTGTGGTTATGTTCTTTACCTAAGTTGTGTGCTGTTTGTATATGTCTTTGTGTAAAAGAGTAATAAATATTTCTTAACTAACTAAAACTGATTCTATATAAAAACAAATTTAACGACTTACATCCAAGTGGAATTCAAATAAATTGCAGTTTTCTTTTGTCTTTTGTCGTGTACTTAATATAGTATCAGTGTATATCTATAATATATAGTATATATATATATATAATATATATATATATATAAAAGGAAACGACCGGGACACCTTTTTTTCGCCGGGACATAACATATATTTCGTTCCTTCGACATTCTAAAGTGAAGAATTTCCAAAAAAAAAAGTGACGACGTTTTTTTAGAAAAGAATTTCCAAAAACAAGTGACGACGTTTTTTTAGAAAAAAAGAATCTCCACAAAAAGTCAAGACGTTTTTTTTTAGAAAAAGAATCTCCACAAAAATAGTCATGACGTTTTTTTTCGAAAAGAATCTCCCAATAAAGTGATAACGTTCTTTTATTAGAAAAGAACTTCAAGGTTTTATAGTTTGTTTAATTCGTGACATAGTTGTTTAAGTTTCTTCGTGATTTTTTAAAGTTAAATTGATCATGAGAATAATGTGAAATGTACTTTTTTAAATATATTTAGTTACTTTTTTGATCTTGTCCATTATTTAAAATGAAATTCATCTTTATAATTAGTGATCTTATTTTTTTTGTGCCTATATGGTTCGATAGAATTGCAGTATCCGACAGGATATAAATAAGCATACTAGCATGGAAATGAGTCTATCGAGCCTAGGATCTTATAAATGAGGTAGACCAAAAAAGAGATTCAAATTTTCGCCCACAAGATTTAGAGCTGGACACGACTTAACGCTCACGGCTATCGCACCATCTATTTTTAAACTAAATGTTTTTTGTGTTGTATAATGTGTCTGTAATTTCTCTGCAGCCTTTCAATCCATTTGTTGCCAAATATGGCGGAGACCCATTTAATTTTTTTTGCGTAATCCCTATTTGTATTGAGATTCCATATAATGAAAGCTTCTCTTTTACATGATAAAATGCTCTATTTATTATCATTCTTTTCAAAACTTTCCATCATCATCCTCAGTAGGTACTTAATCTCAGATTCAGTTTGATTGTGCGCGCCAAAAACACACACAACAAAAGAAATGAGAAATTGCATCTCATGGTGACACTTCAAAAGCTTTTTTCTATGAAGCCTCGACAATAAAAACACATATATTCTTTTGTGTTCATACATGCTACTGGAATTCCAAAATGATTTATGTCTATATGTCAGGGAGGCCTTATATAATATTTTTGATATGCTTCCAATTTCTTACGAAGGTATTTTTTTGACTACATGAAATATTGTATATATTTGCCAAATATTATGTAAATAATAAAATTTGGTCTCAAATAAATCAGATCATTCTCTGGTGATTACTCGTGTGCCTTAAGATTTGAAATTTAACGAACTTTTTTCAGAAATGCCGTTCGTAAATTTAATCAACTTTTTTCAGTCCCTGGAAGTAAGGAAGTCTTGAGTTCTGGATTAACAAATAATATCTCCACGTATGATGTAAGTTCTATCCTTAATTCAATATATCTTTTTCTTGGCCAAGTGGGCATACATTTCGACAAATTGAACCAAAGATATACAAAAAGGTTTGTTCAGATACGTTGTAATATATAATCAATTAGGTATCAATTGAATATCAATTATTCAAACAAAACAATATATGGAAATATTCAAATAATATGGAAACAATAATTTTAATAGAGGCACTAAAAGCATTGAAACAAAAACTCTCAATTTTGGGGGCGTAGGTTCGAATCCCGAGAGGGGATGGTCATTTTTGGCCTACTTCATTGATAAGATCCTAGGTTCGATAGATTAAATTTAATGTTATAATGCTTACTTATATCCTGTCGTTGCAATTCTATAGAACCATATAGAAAAAAATCATACATGTAATATATTTTTTGAATGTAAAAAGCAATTATGAGCTTAATTCAATGTTTATATAAATTGTATAAATTAGAAACCGGTTTATTATATATCTTCAACTAATGAATTTCTAATACCATATGTTTCTCTAGTATCAATATTATGCGCGATACAAAATGTTAATTTATTTGCAAACCCTGTCCATAAACTCTGATGTAATCCATGATATTTATTTCTTTATTCCAAAATATTTTTTTGCTTATGATTTCTATTATTATATTACTTTGTCCAATTAATTGTTTGTATTTAATAAAAGGTATCCGGAGAATCCCCCCGTGAATTCCCCCCCGGTGAGTTCCCACCCAGTCAATTCCCCCCTTAGAGATAAATATACTTTATATATGTATATAAATATACTTTTTAACCAATTAAAAATGGACCCTAAGAGGCATTTTTTGCACCTTGGGACCTCAGCTCCCGCCAGTCATTATCATGGATTATTAGGGTGTCAAACCCACCAAAAATGACTCTCAAGTTCCATCATTTACAATGATGATATATTGGAGTTATAAACCCACTTCTAATGGGCCCTCGGGTTCCAACAATCACTATGATTGAGTATTGGGGTTTACAACTTCTCAGTTCTCAGCTCCTTCCGATTATAATGATGGGGTTATAATGATGCGCCCTTTGGTCCTGCTAAGGCCACTTTTAATTGGCCCTTGGGTCCCACATATCAATGTAGGTTCGAATTAATTGACTATGGGTTCTGTCAATTACTATGGTGTATAGATGTTTCAAATCAACTGCCAATGGGTCCCTTCAGTCACAATGATGAGGTATTTGAGCTTTGCCAACCATGATTATGGAGTAATGGGTTTTCAGATACACTACCAATGGATATTTGGGTCTTACCCGTCACAATGACGCATATTTAGTTTTTATACTTTTTGTGTTAAAAAAACCCTACAGTTACTATTACATTTAAGAATAAATGAACATTGTGATTTCAAACCAACCGTGTATAATAAAAATACATATGAGGAACCTCTCAAATGCAATTTTGTTAACTTAAGCCTCTTTGCTCCCACCAGCCACTATGCAACTGGCATTAAACGGGACTTTATTATGTATATATAACTATATAAGGTTAGTTTGAAGCCTTATATTTCATTATCGAGGTTGGAAGAGACCGTTGGCTCATTGTCAGTCGTTTTGAAAACCCTAATACCCCATAAATTGACTGAGTAAGAGCTCATTGGATCTGAGTTTGAAACACCTATACCCAGTATTGTAACCATTGCCAGTCATATTCTTAAGTCTAAGATGCATTTTCTCTAATAAAAAATAGTCATAATCATTTTGGGGGATTTTGAAAAGGCTTCCATGAATGCAATTGTACATATCCAACCACATATTGCAATTAAAGGATGTTTTTATCATCTTTCCTCAAGTGTTTGGAAAAAAATCTAAGAACCTCAGATTACAAACGCGATATTCAGAAGACCAAGAATTAGCTATTCATTGCAGAATGCTTTGCAGTCTTGCTTTTTTAAGGAACATGATGTAATTACTGGTTTTGAGGGTTATATGTATTAATGTCATTTAGTAAAATAAACCAAATTTTATCTTTTAACTTTTTCTTTGGTTTTCTGGTGTGAAAATATATTATAAAATTTTCAAAAAAAGTAATTAATATGACAGATGGTTCCAAGACCTGTAAAGTGGCATTTTAGGGTTTCTTTTGCAACTTTATAAAAAAATATTTATCTCTACGGGGGGGGGGGGGGGAATTGACTGGGGGGGAACTCACCGGGCGGGAATTCACCCGGGGGGAATTGACTGGGTGGGAACTCACCGAGGGAGAATTCTCCTAGAAGCGTATATATATTATATATATTAGCCATGAAGGCTAGAGTTATATGAGCTCCGATATAAATTATACAACAACAACTGTTGATTTGCCCTTCTTTACAACAAAACATGTCCAACGATTATAATCGATGGATATGTTTTGTTTCGCTATACCACCTTTTGATAATTATCAAAAGGTGGTATAGCGAAATCTATAAAAAAACAAAGTAGGAGTCAGGGCTCAAAAGAAAAGTAAAGTTTACGTATCTTTAAGAGAACAAGTTGAAAGTTATTCTTTTATGTCATAGTATTAGCAACTTTTTCGATTAAAACAATAATCGGAAGAAGTGATCGTTGAATGGGTAAATTGAATTTAAATTTTCATTCAAATACAAAAGGCAAATAGATAACCACTATTAACATTTCTGAGAATGCAACTTATGGCTATAGATGAATGTTTTTACCTCCTTCAACAATAACACTTCCTTTAAAAATTAATTAATTTCCGTCATGGGGAACCCTCCCTCGTCCTTCTACGCCGCCCCAGTCGTGAAAAATCCGCCTCAGAAGGCTCATAAAGACCCCGTGACGGCGGAGGTTCGCACTCTCTGAGTGTATATATGCCTCTAGTTTGATATATATTTGAGAGGAGATATTTGCTTGTTTGTAAACAAGTTGATCAAAGGATTTAATATTTTCATATTTAATATTTTTCATAATCTCCTTTAATAAAAATAATATGACGGTTTGAAAGTGCATTTATTATCTCTAAACGTATATATATATATATATATATATATATATATATATATATATATATATATATATATATATATATATATATATATATATATATATATATATATATATATATATATATATATATCAATGACGAATCCACTGTGTTTCAGCTGAAGTTTGGGCTATCTTAAAGGCAGCCCTCTTATTATTAAAAAAGAAAATCTCAAACCAAAAAATTGATTTTTATGTCGACAACCAAGCAGCTCTTGTATCTTTGGGCTCGGTTGTTGTAAAGTCTCGTACAGTGAACAATTGCATCAATGTTTTGAATGCACTTGGACGTGTAAACCATGTCAACCTTCATTGGATTAAAGCCCACGTAGGTTGGCCAGGAAATGAGAAAGCTGACCGACTTGCAAAAGCTGGATCAAGATCAAATCTATTAAAGGACATTCCTATTCCAGATTCTTTTATGTCAGACCTGACAAGGAGGGTCTCTATAGAGAATGGGCCTCCCGATGGACACAGGATAGCTCCTGTAGACAAAGTAAACTGTGGCTTCCGAAGCCGGACCCTAATGCATCGAGACGATTGATTAATCTTAGTCGTGAATCTCTATGTATTCAAATACAGATAATAACTGGTCATAACTTTCTTAGATATCACCAGTCATTGTCGAACAAATTTCTCACCCGAGAGTGTCGTTTTTTGCCAGCAGAGTGATGAGACGTCTTATCACGTGTTGGCAGAGTGTGATTTCTTTTGTCTTAAGAGAATGATCGCTCAAAAATGCTTTAACCAACATCCTCCAGAGTTAAAGCAGATACCAGCAATTCTTAGGAATTGTAACATTGGTTACCTGTTTGGCTTCCCGAGGTAGAATGGGTAAACAACATGGTTAAAGTGGTTGTGTGTTCTAGGGAATGGGCTAAGATCGTAAATTCGATTCCGCCCTGGACTCAAGACTCGACTTCAATTCGTACTCTTGGATCCTACCCTCAACAAACAAACAAACAAACAATATATATATATATATATTTCCTTTAACCCTTGTGTGGTGTTCGGGTCTGTGGGACCCATTTTCATTTTTGTCTCAAAGAAAAGTAATACGAATTTTTATTATTTCAAACTCAGATTCATTGGCCTTGGCTCATTTTCTGTGAAGAACATATATCACAACACGTTTTCAGTGACCACACACCATACACCCCCCCTACACATTTACATTACATAGAGGGTGTTCGGGTCTGCTGGACCCGGGGTCAATGAAAGTGGAAATTTTAGGTCTTGTGCACCATCCACCCAACCTACAGAACCATCACCTGCAAAGCCTGAAGTAAGTGTGATGCTATTGCAGTTGATCTGGCACTCATATCTTGTGTGTGAGGAGAGAGAGTTAGAATAATTTCTGATATTTTCATTATTCTAGGTTACAGCCAGCAACAACAAAAAGAAGTGATGTTTTATTTATAAATGTGACCTAATGAAGGTAAAAGACTATTATTTATCATTTATGTTGTTTATATTGCTTGTAATTGAGATAAGGAAAAGATCATTTGAGTATTTTAACATAAAAAGTTTTATTGTGTTTAGCTGAGAACCCCAAACGCAGCGGGTCCACCAGACCCACGAACAGTGGCTGTTTAACAAAAATATGAACACCACACAAGGGTTAAATTAAAAATTATTATTGAAGTCTGTAACGTCCACCGTTTTGAAGAAATTTACAGAAAACTATATTTTTACTAAATTTTTAAAACTTTGACCTCGTTGCGCGACCTCTTAATGTTGACCGATTTTGTTCAAACTTTGTATGTCGTCTTCTTTATCACCAAGAAACAGAAAATCCACTTTGTTGCTAACATTTCATACATTTGAAAAATAAGAACAACCCTAATATATATATAACATGTTTTATCATCATATTGATATATATATATATATATATATATATATATATATATATAAGCATTTTAGTTTATTAGATCCGAATATCGTCAACTACGATGTCTCTCAAGAGGCATCTCATCCTCTTTGTTCCCTCACATCCTGCCAAAACATTTTTTGCATACTCTTCATTGTCCTGGGGAGACTTTTTCAAATCTTTTCTGAACTGGCAGACAATGTGTTTTGTTTAACATGAGAAAGTATAAATCTTTTGCCTTTAATCTTTGATATCTTCCATTTTTTTCAAAAATCCAAGAACATTAGACAGGAGTGGGAAATAATTAAATTAAATTAAAACTTAAGAATAAAAGCCCCATTGCATAAGCTTGGCAGGAATATTAATTTTTATTGTCACCCATTTTCTATATTATAAAGTATATTCATTTTTTTAAATTTGTATTCATAAGCAAAAAGGAATATAGTTGTTCACGCCCCTACAATGGCAAAAAACAAGATCAGATGCACAACTTGCCATCAACGACCTTGCATTCATCTAGCCGGGAGTTCGGATAAAAGATCCGTTGCGTGTTGCAAGAAACCCGAGTCTACCCAACTGCGTCACAGCTGTCGACCTTTCAAAGGCCTTTCACAGCCATTGACAGAGGCATGCATTTTATCAAGTGCTCGGAGGGTGGCAAAGACAATTGCAGGACTGTCTAGATCCTCTCCAGTCCCTTAAGCAAAATCATATTATATATATGGGTCATTCCAAAAAAAATTACTTCAATGAAATGTTGGGTTCATGGATTCAAATGAAATTTACACCATAGAATGATTAAGTCTTTTCCATTATATGTTTTAAATTTCAGTTCGAAATTTGTTGTCTGAGCAAAGTTACATGCCTCTTAAATTTGGGCTTTTTCCCGGCCAAAATCCCGGTCATTTTTTTTATTGGAAATTCTCGAGTTCCTTATGGAGCTTTTGAAAAAACTTAATAAATTGAGCATATTTTTTTGTTTATATCTTAAACTAGAATTGACCATTTTGAGCATTTGAAAGCTTTATGGTGATGAAATTAAACTTTTTGTTTTTGTCTTGATGCCACTTTTTTATAGCCAATCGGCTCTCCTGATTTCCTCTTTGTTTTGGACAAAAAAACTGATGCCTTGAGTTGATAGAAGAGACTTTTTTCTACAAAATATCAAAAATTCAGAGATGTATTTTTTGTTTAAACCGAGAAATTAAGGATTCATTTTGGAAATTGAGTAGATCTTTTAGATTGCCTTGTCATTATCATTATTTTTGTGTATTATGATGACGTAAGTGGAATATTGAATTCCTCCTTATATAGAGTATATTGATATAGACACACAGATAGAGAAAGACACAGAGAGAGAGAGACTAATAATTAACTTACTCCCATCCTGAGAGTCTCGGGATCCAGAAATAGTGAAAGTGACTTTACACATCGAATTGGAATCTTTGGGCACCTGGATCGTCATAAAAGGAGGTTTTTCATGACCTATTCCTACTCATTCGTCTTCAAATATCTACCCTCCCTCCCTCCATCCCCCCTCTTCCGGATCTGTCTTGGATGACTACGGAGACTCCACTCATGAAGCCTCCTCCTACACTTCTCTTGTCTCCCCCTCTACCGTGTCTCCGAGAGTGGGTACTTGGGAACTCCGGTTCTTCTCATGTGGAGGTGCTTTGTGAGAGCGGTGCTTATGACAGCGGCCATGTGGAGGAAGGAAGTCTATCCCTCTTCTCCGAGGGACTCGTGAGCTAGCTTCGACTCCCGACTCCCGGGAGCTCCCCCTCTTACGCTTCCCTTTCTCTTCCGTCCGAGGTCCCCTCCCTCCCGCCACTAGCCACCCGGGGACGCACAGCTTCAGTATCGGGGTGGAAGTGGAAGTCCTCAACACCGTACGGGACTCTGAGACCTTTGGCTGGTGGCCCGCTCGCGTCAAGGAGATATGGAGCAACGTGGCCGTCCTCTGCAGCTCCGCCTCCGCCGGGGAGCTCCTGGGCTTGAACCAAGTGGTCTACCGCCTTTGCCCCCGATCCAACATGCCACACATCCAGGACTTTTATTCCTTTTGGAGCCCGCTGCCCTCGGAGATTGAGGACTCCCACGCCGTCTTTGTCAAGTCCATCAACGCCTGCTCCGTCAATTCCATGCCTGCCAAGTGGTTTGTCTCTGCGGGTCGTGAGCACGAACGAAGACACGCAGTGGAAAGCCAATTATTATTTAATTTTGCAATGTTGTAAAATGACGTTTGATTTTTATTTAATATAAAATTACAAAGTTTTGCTTTATAATCTTGTATGTAATTTTCATCCATGCCATGCAAATCAGGGCTAATTCTCAATATAAGGAGTAAGGAAGACATTACGTAAAGAGTTACCTCAATTTCCCATTAAAAGTATTCACTTATATATTAAAAAAAAGCTATAAAGCTACACATAAAATGAGTAGATAAACTTACATATAAAATAGGGGAATTAATTGCATCATTTAATCTTTACGACATTTTGATAGAGTATTGCTCTAAGTACTTTTATGTATATGCATGACAATATTTTCCGCATACTAATTGACCTATTTGGTGTATCCAGAAACATAATTCATTCTTTTATAAATATAAATTCCAATGGTGTGAGCTTAAAAACTTTTGATCAGAGTGGAAGGAATTTGAATGTGAATAAGAAGTAATTTTTTTAAAGATTTTCACGGTATCAATAAATGAGCAAACATATTTTATTAAATGAAAAGAACTATTTCTATGAACTTAAAAAGTTTTATCTGAATTTATATAATTTTATATGTATAATATGAAAATTAAGAATTAACCATAAATAGGAACTAACATAATCATATGTATATATTTAACAACATATGATTGATGGATATTTTTTACTAAACTATTTTTTATGCTCCGCGGAACTTTGCGCTCGATACTCCACATGAAACCTCACCACCTAAACACATTTCGGCTAGGGACGCTTTTATTACCGACCTGACATAGAAAGAGAAAAAAACTGAAAACATAGAGACATCTCTCTGGCCTCTCTTTTATAGTATTGAATTAATCACAAACCTCTCCCCTTTTCATAACAAAGCTGCTATTATTATTATTATTAAACAGCTTGATTTGTTTACTCTAGAGGAGGAACCTTGATACGGAGTTCCCCCCTGTGTTCGGAGTCACTTATTCGACAGGATTCCTGGACGAGGGGAACTCCATCGTCTCTTGTCGGGACTGACTTGTTCTTATGGTAAGTAGTTCAATGCCTCCCTCATCACGGAAGGCTCTCTAGGCTTCCTCTCAAAGCTTATTAATTCTCTTAGCATTTTTTTGGCCGATTTGACGACGAGAGTGAAGGAGGAAGACAGTAAGACCGCCCCTCATAATTCATCTAGAAGATGGTGAGTGACGAGGAGACGTTGAAGAAAAAGTTCAAGTTATGGAAGGAAAGAAAAAATACTTAATTTATTTTTTTTTGTCTTAAAAAGTTCCATGATGAGATATTAGAGTCAAAAACTTCTTAGAAACGTCTTCAAACCAATAAAAACATGAATTTGTATATTTCCCATTTGTATCTATTAAAAAAATCTTAATTGTAATTAACATAAAGGGAATGGATAAGGCTAATGAAGGCGTAAATAAAACTTTGATACTCTTTGGACTTTCCAAACGGAAAACAATCGTTTAAACGTTTTTAAGTAATTGATGTTGCGGTTTTAAATGCTAAGGGAAGAATAGCTAGCACAATAACTTCGATTGAGGGTTGAAGTCCCGAGGATCACCGTGGAATTATCCTAACAGCCGTCGCTAGATATGGAGCTCTCACCCTCTAAGTCACTTCCGTAACCTTCAACTCGAGGACTCTCGCTTCGAGGGAAATCAAGTATTTCCGAACGAAGTTTCAAAGCTACTTTAAGATAATTAAGGATTTATTAAAAAATTTATTAGCTATTTAAATATTAATGTATGTTTTAGTCTTAATTATACGAGATGTTTCATTATAATGTGATTTTAAAATTATTATATACCCAAGTATATTATATCATTGAGTCATTTTTGTTTTGTTTAATCTATTTCGATGGTTCATTTGTCGTTGTATTAATTGAAGTGAGTATTCTTATGTATTTTATACTATTATTTAAGAACTGAAATACAGGAAAAGAACATTAAAGTATATTAAAGTAATAGCCAACTACTAATGTTATTTATTGGATATGATGAGGAAATTATAAACTTGATATCTTCTGAATACATTTCGTCTCGGTAGGTATACAATTGTTTTTTCCATCTCCTTGTCTAAATAAAATTTAATAAATAATAAACCCTTAATTAAACTATTATGAAAAAGACAAAACTTGTAATTAAAAATGACAGGATCTTTGTAAAAAAAATATTCTAACAGATTTTTTAATAATTATTTATTATTTTTACATTTATTTAAAAAAAATCAATACATTTTGATGCCTTGTTTCTTTTTTATCAAAGGAACCGCCTGGGAATGAAACTATTTGCATATTTAAGTCAGATGCTTTCTGTTGTGGTAAAAGTGTACAGAAGAAAGACATCACTGCCCGGCGGCCTTGATCACTCGACTGTTGATGATTTAGTCTAGCCACGCTATGATATATGCCCAATGACGATAATTTGAGCATTAGGTATCATGAAAAGCAAAAAAAATAATTTATACAAAATTGAAGACGCACATCAGTTGATTCAAAAACAGTATTAGCTTGTTTTAATATTCGCAAATCAGGGCAAGACAGCATTATGAATTGACCTTGCAACGCCTTTATATAAAACATCTCATTTACAAATATTTACGCCCTTAATAAGGTGAAATAAATGCTAATATAAGGGATTGATATTATTATAATAGAATAAACTAAAATGTTTCGAAAAATTATATTATATTATATATATATATATGCCTTTTTGAAGAATTTTTACTTTGACAATATTTTCTTCTTATTTAGAAAACTAAAAATATATTTTAAAAATAGTTAATGAAAGTCTAACATTTTCTTAATACAAAAAGTAAAAACATCTTACTTTAATAGCCCTTTACTAAACATTAAAAACCATCAGACTGAGATTTATTGGATATGGTGTGAAAATGATAACCTTCTTAAAAACCAGTATTGGAACAAAACGCTAAATGTAATTAAATAAATAATAAAGCACTGAATTATACTATTATGAAAAACAGTAAAACTTTAAAATAAAAGCCATCGTTTTTATTATTGAAAAAGTATATATCTGATTTGTAACACAAAATAACACATTTTATATTGCACATCACAGTCCGACTCGGGTGTGGTGTTTTGAATGAAAAGCCGTATCTTGATGTGAGCACAGGAGAAACCGTTGGCTACGTCCCCCATGGACTCTCAATTCGTGCTTCACAGTCCTCCTTGTCGTTTATCGCACATGCCTCCTCCGTGAGGACTGTCTTTGATGTACATTCCGTACTTTTAGATGAATGATTACAATCCGACATCACTGTCCGGCGTCCTGGATCCCTCTTCGGTTGATAATTTAGTCCAGCCACGCTATGATATATGGTCAATGACGATAATTAGAGCCTCAGCTATGCTGAAAAACAAATAAATTATTTATAAGAAGATGCCTTAGGAACTAATAGTTGAATAACTTACAATCACAAGCCAAGCCAATCCCGAAGAGATATTAGGGAGTTTCTCTTGTTTGGTCTATATTTTAAATAAAAGCCGTATCTTGGTGTGAGCACAGGAGAAACGGTTGGGCGTATTCTCGGAACTCACCATCGCTGGCTACGTCCCCTATGAACTCCCAATCCGTGCTTCACAGTCCTCCTTGTCGTTTATCGCACATGCCTCCTCCGTGAGGACTGTCTTTGATGTACATTCCGTACTTTTAGATGAATGATTACAATCCGACATCACTGTCCGGCGTCCTGGATCCCTCTTCGGTTGATAATTTAGTCCAGTCACGCTATGATATATGTTGAATGACGATAATCAGAGCCTCAGCTACGCTGAAAAACAATAAATTATTTATTAAATAGATAATCATAAAGATTTATATTATATATATAAGATGAGGGAGTCTCCGTGAAGAGTCGTATCATGGTGTGAGCACAGGAGAAACGGTGGGCGTCTCCTCGTCACTCACCATCTTCTAGATGAATTATGAGGGGCGGTCTTACTGTCTTCCTCCTTCACTCTCGTCGTCAAATCGGCCAAAAAAATGCTAAGAGAATTAATAAGCTTTGAGAGGAAGCCTAGAGAGCCTTCCGTGATGAGGGAGGCATTGAACTACTTACCATAAGAACAAGTCAGTCCCGACAAGAGACGATGGAGTTCCCCTCGTCCAGGAATCCTGTCGAATAAGTGACTCCGAACACAGGGGGGAACTCCGTATCAAGGTTCCTCCTCTAGAGTTAAACAAATCAAGCTGTTTAATAATAATAATAATAGCAGCTTTGTTATGAAAAGGGGAGAGGTTTGTGATTAATTCAATACTATAAAAGAGAGGCCAGAGAGATGTCTCTATGTTTTCAGTTTTTTTCTCTTTCTATGTCAGGTCGGTAATAAAAGCGTCCCTAGCCAAATTATCTATAGAACATCAAGTAAACTAAAATGTTTTTTCTAATGCAGTTTGCTTTATACATGTAAAATATTAATTATCGTTGTGTTATAATAAGTTAAAAAACAAGAGTAGTAATGCAATTATTTAAAATGATGTTATGAAGGAGATCGAAAACAAACCGGTATGAACGTCATACTAGTAAGTCCCAAAGCGACATTCTGCCGGACAAAAAGAAAAAAGAGACTCAATGAAAATCTTCCAAGCTATCTGCACCGATGCGCTACATTTACTTTAAAGCTTAGTGGGATCGGCGGGAGGTCTGCCTCTAGTTTCATATAACAAAAGCCACATCATGTTAAGATCTTTATGAAAATTTAACATGTACATGAAGATTTGGTTTCCCCTACTTCTCTGTAATTTATTTTTGGGATGGCCAGAACATTGTCTTTATTCCAGTGAAACCTTGAACTGCATCTGAACTATAAAGTAAGGAGATTGGCTCGACTCAATGAAGAACACTGTTTAAAATAATCAAAATTTTGTTTTGCATTATTCTTTTTTTAAATGTTTTTTTTGTTAAACACACACTGGGCTCTATCACAACGTAGAAATGCTTATTACTATGTTAAAATTTTACAAATAAAATATAGCCCCTTAATAAAATCTGACATGAAATAGTTATCATTGACCTATATCATGAGTATACTTGATGTTAATTTATCAGTAGGTCCTACCTAATCTTGTCTAGCCTAGGAATTGCAGAAAAGTATTAATTACTTAATTATATTATTAAACGTTTTGATTTTTATATAAAACATAATTTGTCTTACTTCACTTATAGGAACTAGAATGGAGTCCTTAGACAAGATACTGCTCTGTAATAATTTTTAACCCATAAATTGACTCTGGCCACTTCCGTTTAAAGTTAACTACGCGAAGTAAAAGGAAAAAAAGTTCCTTTTTGTGTTTATTACTCTCATTTCCCTGAATGAACCTCTTCAACGCAGCCCACAGTGACTCGATATTTAACAAAGAAAATTCATGAAAAAGCAAGGCACTGAGTTTTGCACTAATAATACAAATTAAAAGTATAGATATAAGTATAAAATAGATGTCGAACGATGATCAAGTGTATATTTCGGGTGTATCAATCAGAGTATTTGTATAATACATGCGGTAATATAAAATAAGGATGAAACAAATATCCCAAGTGGAAAGGGACTCCGTTGAATTATTTGTAGAATCTTTGAAATAAAATAAGGAGTTTATTTCACTCTCATGGATTCAAATGTGAAAAACTTGGTGTAATTGAAGATTCTAGGGTCGAAACGCGACGTAACGAATGGTAATAAGTCACCAAATTCTAAGATGATCGAATTTGTCAAAATTATGGCTCCCATCCAGGAAGGCAAATGAAAAGGGGAAGGAAAAAAGACTTGAAGTATCCATCCTTTTAAATCAAGAGGTCCAAAATTTCCTTTTCATGCATGAAGTCCTTTGTTTTGGACTCCGAGACTAATATGTGGGTTGATCCGGGTTGAGAATATTATATCATGGACATTGATAGCATTCCAAATTGCAAGCCTTTAGAGATGAGACTCGAAGATGAGGAGGACTCTTTCATTTGCTTGTTGAAGAAGAAACATGCCTGAGAGACTTCTTTTTCGTGATTGACGAGTCCAAGAGAAGTGTAAGAGGAGGCTTCATGAGTGGAGTCTCCGTAGTCATCCAAGACAGATCCGGAAGGGGGGGATGGGGGAGGGCGGGAGATATTTGAAGACGAATGAGTAGGAATAGGTCATGAAGAACCTCCTCTTATCACGATCCAGGTGCCCAAAGATTCCAATTCGATGTGTAAAGTCACTTTCACTATTTCTGGATCCCGAGACTCTTCACGATGGGAGTAAGTTAATTATATAGTGTCTCTCTCTGTGTGTCTTTCTCTATCTGTGTGTCTATATCAATATACTCTATATAAGGAGGAATTCAATATTCCACTTACGTCATCATAATACATAAAAATATGATGATGACAAGGCAATCTAAAAGATCTACTCAATTTCCAAAACGAATCCTTAATTCTCGGGCTTAAACAAAAAAGCCACATCTCTGAATTTTGATATTTTGTAGAAAAAAGTCTCTTCTATCAACTCAAGGCCTCAGTTTTTTTGTCCAAAACAAGAGGAAATCAGGAGAGCCGATTGGCTATAAAAAGTGGCATCAAGAACAAAAAACAAAGTTTAATTTCATCACCATAGAGCTTTCAAATGCTCCAAATGGGCAATTCTAGTTTAAGATATAAACAAAAAAATATGCTCAATTATTAAGTTTTTCAAAAACCTCCATAAGGAACTCGAGAATTCCAATAAAAAATAAGGACCGGGATTTTGGCCGGGAAAAAGCCCAAATTTAAGAGGCATGTAACTTTGCTCAGACACAAATTCGAACTGAAATTTTAAAACATATAATGGAAAAGACTTAATCATTCTATGGTGTAAATTTCATTTGAATCCATGAACCCCACATTTCATTGAAGTAAATTTTTTTTGGAATGACCCATATATATATACCT
>CP045910.1:2463303-2480957 GCA_013387185.1 Caligus rogercresseyi
ATCATGGTGAAGCAGTTTTTAAAACCTAATTTATCTGAAAATAAACTAATTCCCCTAGTATTCTAAAGGCCTACATTCTATTCGGGGCCATACAAAGTGAAAAAAAGTTCCCCTCTAGTCGTAAAGCTCTAAACGCAGCAGTAAGCAACATCAAATCATTAATTGCTAAGCAACTAACGGCAAAATCTTCTGTGGAAGCTGAGGACCTGAGAGTGATCATCCTTGGTGCAGTGGCCTCGTTACGAGGCGCTCGATCGTTAAAATCCTGACCTGGATCTCCTTCTGGAAAGGGGCGGGAGATATTGTACGATTTGTGCCATCTCGATCAGGAGTATACCTGAAAGCTCTGAAGAGGATTTTAAGACGTCATCGGGATTTTTTAAAGAATAAATAAACGCTGCTCGTCCATGTATATAAGGTTATAATTCTTGACAGTAAATATGTTCTACAATGTTCATTCATGTGATTATTTTTAACGCACTTCCAAGAGTATTTTTATTTATTTATTTATAGTTGTATGTATTTTAGTGTAGTTGTTTTTACACTGTTTATAATATTGATAGCCAAATAAAGATTTTTATAACCGTAAAAAAAAAATAGATAACTAATAATTATTCATTTTTCGGGAGTTTGCAAAGCATTAGTTAAGGGCACTGCGAGTATTTATAGTTAGACTAAAGAGAAATACAAATATGAATATCCTTGATGGGCATTTATTCGATTTGTATATCTTAATGACTGTGGTTTTATAATTCATTACTCTCTAAAACATTGCTGGATCTCCTCAGTGACGTCATTAAAAAACCACTTGAGAGGAAAAAACCTGCTCACATTTACTAGTGGATTACTATTTCTTTACACCTTAAATCAGGGATGCCAGGGTGAAATCGGTCGGGGGCCGGACTGTTTTCAAGTGGGACCCGGGGGGGCCAAATTACCGGTACATTTTTGGCCTTGCAACACTCAAAACAAAAGTAGATTTAATTTGTTGATATTGTATCATAATATTATTTATTTATAAAAACACTTCTCAACCACTAACGTAACGGGCCAAATGAGATGTCCATTCGGGCCGGTTCTGGCCCGCAGGCCGCCACCATGGCACCACTGCCTTAAATCATATTTATATATCCGTAGTGACGTCATAAATGAAAAAAAGACTTCTTGTTTCTTTTGTATACATATATAATCACGTGGTATTTGTATATTTAACAGTTGGTGACCTTGGCTTAGATTGTCCTTGCCTCATAATTGATGAGGAAGCATACTTGGATGGCCTCTCCTTTTAGACTATTTCTTATCTGCTTCATGAATATGTAAAAATCATTGTATTTATAGGGTTGTTTTGGATTATTTTGGAGTAATGAAGGTATTTCTACCCTGGTCCTTTTCAATTATAAGACTATAAATCATCCTTTGAACATGTCCAAGGGACACTCTATATTTTTATCTTCTTGGTCATAATTATCCAATCATCTACGAGGAACAACTTGTGTTTATAATGTTTGTTAAATAGTAATGACTTTAATGAAAGTTTGTAGAATGTAATCAAATGTATATAAAGTCATTAGCAAAATACCTAATATTGATGCTCTTCGATGCTTGTGCTTCAATCATAAATTCATTATAAATATAAAGATATACTGCTCATAGTTGTCAGTGAATCCGATGAATAAATTACCACTTGATAACTACTGTTACTGTTACCTGGATAGAAAGAGAAAGAAAAAAAAAAGCAAAGAGAGAAGAGAAGCGAGAGAAATAGGCAAAATTTCTCTTTGACCTCGTTGAGCGACCTCGTAATGTCGACCGATTTTGTTCAAACTTTGTATGTCGTCTTCTTTTATCACCAAGAAACAGAAAATCCACAATGTTACTAACATTTCAAACATTTGAAAAATAAGAACAGCCTAATATACCCTCTGATTTATACAAATAACATTAAATTTGCTATTAAATCCAAACACCTATTAACTTATTATATGAAATTGTTGTTATGGGTTTTGTCAGCTGTTTTTTATGACTCATCAGTCTTTGTCCAGACTCTCCTACTCTAAGGCACTGGGTAAGTGCATCTTATTTTTATAGGAAAAAATCTTTGACGTCACTGGGTTATAATTTCTAAGAGAGTTTTTTCTAATTTGTCGACTTTCAATCATAGAGATAAAATATCTCTCTCTTTGCTTTCAATACTAAATCTTATTCCATGACGTCTATTTGTATTTTTCCACGTCCAAACGTGAGGAATTATTTCAAAGAAATAATTTATGAGAATATTGAATACAAGAACGGATTAAAAACCGGTAATAATGTTGAAGTTTCATTAACTTCAAAAGAGGGCGCGATCTGTCGATTAATTGTAACTAATATACGTAATCGTTTAAAATCTTGTCGATTATTAATCGTTAGTCGATTAACTTTTTGCATCCCTAATCCTTACATTTAAAAAAGGTTAACTCACTTGTCAATCTAACTACCGAATATATTGAACTATTGAATGGTTCGGTAGTTTTATGGGGAAGAAAATATCGGTAGTAGACGTCTACAGCCGGTCATACCAATATATCGAACATTAGTCTTATTTATTTATATCACTATGACAATTGAAGGTAGCAGCGCCATCTACTGAATGGAATGCTTATTAACCTATTCCATTCCTTTTGAAAACAAAAGTTTCATATTCGCGTCTTGTTATTTCTAATTGTTATTTTTTCTTCTTATTTCACCTCCAAATAAATAAACCAACAGACACACAAAAAAAAAATAATGAGGTCTGAAAATTGTTAACTGATACAATGAAGAGACTTTTGGTGTCAAAGAACTCTACTTTTCTCTGTATAGCTGAAAAGAACATTATTATATTTTTACTGTTATTCCTGCTTGTTTTGATATTATATATACAAATGCTGTTTTCCTTGTTTTTGATATCTCTTGTTGTCTCGATGAGATGAACAAGATAACAAACATTTTTATTATTGTTATTATTGTTTTTAATTTCACATAAACCACCACCTCATACATTTTTACGGTGTCATGGTTGTTTATCATAAGGAAGGTAGGTAGATATGTGAGAAATAGAAGGTTCCGCTAGTGATATAAAGGAATAAGAGTAGATTAACAAATTTCTTCTATCAATGGAAATAAGATCAAAATAAACTATGTATATATCAGGATTGCATCATAGTAGGTAGTTATCGAAATCTTAAAATCAATTTGTTTTTGCCTATATGGTTCGATAGAATTGAGTATCCGACGGATAGAAAATAAGTTTATAACCATTAAAATTAGTACCTCGAACTAGGGATCTTATAATGAGAAGGTTACCAAAATATCCCCTCTCGGGAAGTATTCGAATCTGCGCCGCCCCCAACATTGAGCGTTGAACATGCCTTAGCACGCACGGCTATCGAATCAATTTTCTCTCTATTTTCGAAGAAAAAAAAACAGTGTTAAGAGATAACAAATGCACCAATTATAAAAAAAACATTGCATCCCTCGTTTGAGAATATTAATGGATATATATTTGTTTTTTTATTACAATATATGAGATTAAATAACTGAAGTATGAAGCTTGATTTTTCTTTTCTAAATGTTCTTTTCTTTGCTTGGCTTGGATTTTTAAGAAGAAACTTCACTGTGTTTTAACAATGATACTGTTTGGTGTGGTTATGTATATATATATATATATATATATGATTCAGCAATTTATTTATTGGTACATGCAGGTATAACAACTCATTAAAATATGTATATATATAGATAGATAGATATGCATATATAGTATGATTCAGCAAATTTGATTATTACTATTTGCAGAAATAACAACTCATTAAATTTGCATTATTGCAGCTTCCTTAACTATCTCTCTCTGTAAAATACCTCCGGCCCTCTCCAACCAAAAAAAACACAATCGTT
This sequence comes from Caligus rogercresseyi, assembly GCA_013387185.1. Classification (NCBI taxonomy): domain Eukaryota; kingdom Metazoa; phylum Arthropoda; class Copepoda; order Siphonostomatoida; family Caligidae; genus Caligus; species Caligus rogercresseyi. Next base: position 2,467,219 of record CP045910.1, read on the forward strand.
TTCTTTTACTAGTTTTTCTTTTTCTCCTAGAGGGCATCAAATAAGAGAAGATGAGGGGGAAATCGAAAATCAGACTAATTTTTATTTATTCGTTTTTTTTTTGTTGAAGAGACTACAAAAAAAACAACACATATTTCTTATATACGTACTTACAGATATGCTGCTACTGCTGCTATCGGCCTGAGGCTTAAAGAGGCCTCATTAGTGAGTCATTTATCGTTTTTGAGTTTTTCGTGTGTGTGTGTGTATGAAATAAGTATAACGACTTTTATTCATGAATGAGGGCCTAAATTGCCTTGATGGAAGGGAAAACAAGGAGAATGAATTAGAAAGAAAATCTGTTATACTTAACTAAGGTATAAGAAGGCATGAAAAGCATATAGTTATGAGGAAGATGTCGTGATCCACATATAACGAAAAACATATTTGCGGTGTTTGTATTAATATTCATTAGATATATTATATATATACAGGGGCGGAGATTGGCCACCGGGAGTACCGGGACTATTCCGGTAGGGCGCTGGCCTCAAGAAACATAAACGGCGGTTGACAGCCTCCCAATGGCATATTGGGGCCTATATAAGGAATAATTGTCCCGTGATAAATCTTCCCACTCCGTTCATGTATATATATATATATTATATATATATACAGGGGCAGAGTGGCCACCGGGAGTACCGGGACTATTCCCGGTAGGCCGCTGGCCTCAAGAAACATAAACGGCGGTTGACGCCCTAATGGCATATTGGCCTGTATAAGGCCGGCGAGGGCATAATTGTCCCGGTGAATAAATTCTTCCCACTCCGTTCTGTATATATATAATATATACTATATATATTAACACACTAGCTTTTCAATTATAAAATTTAAAATATGAAGAAGAAAAATGGATGAGGCTTATTTTTTGAATGCAGTAGGACTTGCATGGATTCTTTGTTATTCCAACAAGATCTTATGTTCAACAATGTATGCATTTTTTTACAATACTAAGAAACATAGACAATACATATGTAAAACTACATGATAAGATAGTATTAAGATTATAAATTAAAAAAAAAAAAAAAAATATGACGTAAAAACCATATAGATATAAAGACGTAGAGAGCTTATTGAATTCTTCAGAGGAATACGTTTTTGTGTCCAATATATATCTTTGATCAAATACCGATGACGTAGGTCAAATTACTTTGTTTAGTTTGGGCAATGGCGACACCTGAACGACGATGTTTCTCTACTAATGAAGGGAATAAACTTACAATATTTATATATCAATGGTAAAAACCCATATGGGGGTGATTAATGATGAAAAGCAAAACGAGTATGTTTAGTCCGGGTATTGGAATAAATTATTTATTATAAAGTATAAAGATCATCATGTGAGACTTTGAACGAAATCGAATAACCTCCAGGTCTCCTCCACAGATCCAAAAGTTTTGTAGTAAACTTAAGTATTATTTTTTGCCAATAGTCCATTGCCTTTCATGTCCACATTTGTTTTAAACAATTATTGTGCAAATGGTAGATATTACCTAAGTAAAACATCAAAATAAGTATCAATATTTGTCAACATAAATAGACGCAAGTGTTGACGTTTTTTTAAATAATTTCTGGGGAAACTGTTTATATGCGAATTTTATATTAATACTGCTAGTGAGTACCGTGAATCGTCTTGGGTCTCTAGCATTACATAATAAAATATTTCTCTTTATTTTATTGAAATGGAAGTAATTGACGTTTTTTATTAATAATATTGGGGACTTTAAAAAAATGCTGATTAAAAACGCGTGTTTTATATTTATATGATTCCTTACTAATGAGTAGCGTGATATCGTCTTTGTGTATCTACCATTACTGTGTATAAAAATGTCTCTTTAATTTATTAAATGCAAGTAATTGACGTTTTTATTAATAATTTTGGGGCCTTTTAAAAAAAAATTATGTTGACTAAAAACGTGTCTTTTATATTTGATTACTTGGTAGTGAATAGCGTGATATTGTCTTTGTGTCTCTACCATTACTGTACATAAATAAAAATGTCTCTTAATTTCTGAATATATAATTGTTATGCAAAATAAGAAATTAATCTTTTTTTTCACAAAGTGTGAGAACTTTTACTTTGAAATCTTGCTCCAAGATAAATTATAATACAAGTCTGATTTCCTCACGGATGATGAGATGATGATAATGGCTCTCTCTCTCTCAAGGCTCCTCCGGCCCCTTTAAAATTCATATTAGTCAATATAAATACTCCATGAACATATTTATTCCTTAAAAAACATTACACAAAATGTCCTACCACCTCTTACTACTACCTCTAGGACATAGATAAGGCGTCACATGCTGGAAGCAAAACACAAAATAACACGTCTTGCAAAATAGTACTACACACTTCTTTAGACGTAATTACATTATTAATGCTCTGACCTTTAACAACTTGAAATCATTTCATAATAGATCCATTAAATAAGTCATCAATTTTTATTAGCTTTTATATATATGGCTCGTCAACATGAAATATTTATTTAATTTTTCTTCCTCAAATACAGGTCTTTATTTAAATTGTGCAACGTGAAAGTATAAGACACTAGAGGCAATATACACTCAGAGAGTGCAAACCTCCGCCGTCACGGGTCCTTATGAGCCTTCCGAGGCGGATTTTTCACGACTGGGGCGGCGTAGAGGGACGGGGAGGGTTCCCCTCGACGGAAATTCCGAGAGGAAGACGCTCCCGGCACCCGATTTCACAGCACAGCGACATCTATTGGCAGAGTAGGCTAACTTGAAATATTTATTAGATTTAGCTCATTTGCATCTAATTTCTGTATTCAGAGATAGCAAAATTTAATCACTTGTTCCTTTGGCACTTCTAACAACTTTACAAAGTTTCATCCGAATCGTTCGGTACTTTTTGAGTTATCCTGCTGACAAACAAACCAACAAACTAACAAACCAACAAACCAACGCCAGTGAAAACAATACCTCCTTCGGCGGAGTAATAAAATATCATTGTTGAAAAGTAAGCAGAATTGCGTAAATACATAATTTAGGAGTTGTTTTTGGAAATTATAAATATATATATATATTTTTTGTTTATTGTATTGATCAGCGTCACCTTAGTCTTATTGTATTCCTGTTAATATCATCTCTTATATTTGTAGTATTAATGTTAATGTTGCACGTGTTCTGTTCTTCCTTTTTTTTGTTATCATCATTTGTTGTATACAGTTCACTTTGGAACGCCTTCGAATATAGAAGGGGGACTGATGTCTCCCAAAATTATAGATACAGTCCACTTTTATTGAGGCCCGTCCCTGCCTTTAAGGGAAGGAGTTCACTAGGAACTTTTCAGGTTTCTTTCTTTTTCCACAGCATTTTCAAACATATTTATGAATCAAAAGCAAGTCTTTATTTAATTTAATCATCATTTCATCATCATTTCATCTTAGACTTTTAAGAAAAACTTGGATTATATAACAAAAACAATTTTATTGAAAAAATTATAAATGTACAAATATAAAAAATAGTGTTATTTCTGTCAGTGGTCGAAAAGAATCAATATATTTAAAAAACCGATGTCAAATAACTTTTAGGGAGCTCGATAGCCGTGCGTGCTAAGGCGTGTTCAACTCTCAATGTTGGGGGCGCAGGTTCGAATCCCGAGAGGGGATGGTCATTTTTGGTCTACCTCATTGATAAGATCCTAGGTTCGATAGACTAATTTTAACGCTATAATGCTTATTTATATCCTATCGGATGCAATCGATCGAACCATATAGGCAAAAAAAAAAAAAAAAAAACTTTTAGATGATCAGTAAAAAGAACTATAAACAATTTTTTTCAAAAGAAAGCATCGATCAAGGTATATTGAATATAAGGTATCCAAAACATTTTTAATATTCGCTTTGATTTTGATATTCATGGATCTCTGCGGCAACTGTGTTAAAGAACTATCAAGAATTTCAATTTTCAAGTAATTCACAGAAGATTCGTAAAATATTTTAGGAAACGACTCTAACTGTTTTTGCTTTTATGTAAGCATTTAATTATAATATAAGTTTGATTTGCATCGGTGCTTAGTTTTTAAGCCAAAATGCTTGTTTATATAGCTTTTACTCTGCATTAGCATCTATATCAATATATGTCTCTCTCTCTCTCTCTTACATATATATATACAGGGTGATTAACTTAAATTGAGACTCACATATTACAAACTACAATCTTTGTATTAAATTTTACATAAATAATTTTAAAACAAAAATGATAGCACAATGTGTAATTTACAAAATGTATTTCAATAAATTTTCACATATCCTCCTTTGGACTTCACTACAGCTTTGAACCTCCTCATGGTGGAGGCAACACAGGCAGGAATCTCTTCCTCAGACAAAGGTTTTCACGGTCCAGGCCACCCACAACAGTCAGAATGACCGGGTTTTATCTTGAAAAAGGAAGACATCCCCGTGCAGCTGAGGACTCTCTTCAGAAGGCAAAAGCCACCCTCAGTCATGGTCTGAGCTGAGAAGAGATTCCTGCCTGTGTTGCCTCCACCGTGAGGAGGTTCAAAGCTGTAGTGAAGGCCAAAGAAGGATATGTGAAAATGTAATGAATACATTTTGTAAATTACACATTGTGCTATCATTTTTGTTTAAAAATTATTTGTGTAAAATTTAATACAAAGATTGTATGTAGTTTGTAATATGTGAGTCTCAATTTAAGTGAATCACCCTGTATGTATATATATATATATATATATATATATATATATATATATATATATATATATATATATATATATATATATATATATATATATATATATATATATATATATAAATATATATATATATATATATATATATATATATATATATATATATATATATATATATATATATATATATATATATATATATATATATATATATATATATATATATATATCATTTTGTGTATGTATATTTTCTGAGCTGTGAGGTATTACAATATATTTTGACGACGTGAGCCGAAAGAAAAACATTGCTAAATGCTGTTCGTCCTGCGTACTCGAATGATGTCATTAAAATCCACATGTAAGAGAAAAGTCAGAAATATTGACATATTTCAATTTGCTTGGAATCTTAGATTATTTCAATATCTTTATACAAAAATCAACATAAAGGAATTTGTAAAATGGACTGTCATCCTATTTTCTATTCGATCCATCAGACAGGAAAAAGCGAGCTCCAATGCTGTCACATGAAATATAGTTTGCTATATTGGAATTTTAAAGCTTTAAAGACTTTTTCAAAAGATCATCAGGGAATAAAAACAATAATATTTGCTGTAGGGGCAAGATACTCAGTTTTTGACTTGAAAGTACCAAAGGAACTACATTGCATCATAAGATATTTCTTCTAAAAATTGAAAAAGATTTAAAATATGTTACTTTTTGAAAATAATCCTAACGTTAATACGCTGAGTGGATGGGTTTATTGAATGCTTTTAAACACTGCTTTTGTACCCTTGGTATTATCAAAAAAATGTATTAACCTTATATTTTTAAACATATTATTTCAGTACTAGACCGTTGTGGATTTGACCACAGCAAATCTTTAAGACTCTTTATTGAGTCCTAATTTGTATATTTGTATTCACATAATATACGAAAAAAGCAATAATACGAGCGTGAAAATCATTCTTTAATCATAAAAACATTTAGTTTTCGTTTCAAATTTAGCAAAACTACATTTTTCTGTATATTTTTTTAAGTAAATCTTTTTAAATAACCAAAATATTTTTAGTTGTCTGAATACTATTATAACTAATTAGCTTTCTTGGGAGTTTCCATTCAATTCATTTGTTTTAAATAAAGAAAAAAAGTAGCTGTAACTTCCAAAAAAACATTTAGATACAAACACAAATAGTTTTGCTGACAGATCACATAAAATGGTTTTTATCATTTTTTTTTGCTTGGCAATAAATAAGTATTGTCAGTACAATATGTGACGACGGAAAAGCATGCTTTGCTCATTACGTCATTGGTCTTTAATATATAGCTTACTCATTCATTATTGCGTCGTCTTTGAATCATGTTTGTTGTCAAAATGGTTTATAGTATCAAAGGAAATAAAGAGTAAAAATATTTATAAACATTCGTTTAACTTAATTCGCTAAATTTATAATATCAGTTAATGATATACAATTAAATAGTACTTTAGTGATAAGAACGATTAAAGTGAGAACAGACTTTTTAATTGTTATTAATAAATTAAATCAGCAAAATAATCGAGATTAATCAAGGAATGATAATTGCCTAGATAATTGGAACCAATTAGAGAATACGAATCAATAAAATAGTTGTGATCACAATTGTTAAGAGAAATGGAATCGTTAAGAGAATCGAAATAAATTTCCAAACAGAGTTTTAGTTATTATTATTATCTGGAAACGATAAGCTATTGATTCATAATTAAACAAATTGCAGAGCATTATTAGATACCAAGCTGAAGCAGACAGTTTATTCTATAGTGACAAATAATAAAAAGAATTAATATTGACGAATGCATTATTTCATTGGCATAGTCTTTTAATGTATAAATGACTAGTGGATGCTACCGGTATTGCCCAGGATTTCCGGGTATGTACACTTTGACCTAACATTTCCTTGGACTTATCCATAGAAAAGCTGATCAATACTTAACTAAATGCTAAGAAAACCAGACTACTAAACTAAATAACGATTATTAATTTTCATTAGTATAAATTTTACTAATGATTAATCAACAAATAAAAATATTATTCTGAAATCTTAAATCTTCCAACTTTTTTCAAATCTAACGCACAAGTATCAAAATATCAGAGGAAACGTTTTTATTATGTGGTTCGATATAATTGCATTTACCTGGATATAAATAAGAATTACAGCATTAAACTAAGTATATCAAAACTAGGATCTTATCAATGGGGTAGACAAAGAATGACCATCCCCTTTCGGGAGTATTCGAACAGCTGCGCCCTTAATATTGAGATTTGAACACACCTAACGCATGATATATCGCATCCCCTAACGTTTTATTCGCCTAAAATATAAATATGGAAAACCAATTTTCCTGGAATAACCAAAGGGTCCAAAACACTCTTTAACACTTAATAGTCATGCAAATAAAATTGGATCCTCCTTTTAAACTTTGTAATTTTAAACAATTGCAAAAAAAAAAACTGAAAGAAAATAAACACGCCGATAGTGGCTTTTCCGGGAGTCTTCGCCACCACAAAACTCAAAATTATACAATGGAAATTTCGTCAAGATCTAATGAATCGTTAGGGGGAGACAGGAAAACGAAAGAATGGAATATATATGTATATATCAATAATTCATAGGGGGTAATTAAAGGTTAATTTATCCATTAACTGTTATTTTGAAGAAGAAAATATAATTCATTTGTATGATATGTAGATATTATCAAAGCATGCCGGTTAAACATGAAGAGAAGGAGGAATTGAAATATAAGTATAATAGCATGGATTGGTGGTAAGTAATTAATTCATTCAGATGGTGTGCTGGATATGTTATGTATGATACCATGCAAGAAACCGATTAATGTTTGTAGCGATAATTTTGATTCAAATAACACATTGATATTTGATCCTGCTTATTATAGTATTATTATTATAATATATATATATATATATACGACCGGTAAACGGTCTGGCCCGGTTCCTGGCTGTTTCTTAACTTCCCGGCCTGGTACCTAAAAATCGTGAAGGCGATCTCCGTCGGGGTGCTGCCCGCAAAGAGCACTCCTTCAATCTTGTTCCGATTGTTATGCTGCTCGCTCACTTTACGAGTGAGGAAGAAGATATTTAAATAAAAATTGATCAATTGTATCTCAACTTTTAGCTTGTCTTAGAATTTTTGAAATTGATTCACGCAACTCGTTTTATAACGTTTTTAATAAGTATAAGACATTCCCGGTATACACACACACACACACATATATATATATATATATATATATTAGGGTGATTCTTATTTCACGTTTTTCGGATTTGAGAGTCGGGCTCCCCCTAGGATTTTACTTTAGTGTATAGAGATCATCTTGTGAAAGTTTGAACGAAATCGAATAATTGGAAGTACATGCCAATGGGCCCAAAAGTTATGTAGTAAACTTATGTAGTAATTTTTTTTTTCGCTATTCGATTGCCCCTAATGTCCTTAATTTTAATGCTATTTCAAACAATTTGCCGCAAAATGTAGGTATGCTTGCAAGATTCCAAATCGGTTTTTATTTTTCATTTACATTCAAAATCAAACAAGATAATAAAGTTTCAAAATGTTCATTTTTGGGGTATTTTGCATAAAAATGGCTATTTCAAAACTTAATTTTCTCGTGAATTTTGGATGTACATGAAAAATAAAAAACTGATTTGGAATCCTTGCAAGCTACCAACATTTTGCGGCAAATTGTTTGAAAATAGCACTAAAATTAAGGACATTAGGGGCAATCGAATAGCGAAAAAAAAAATATTACATAAGTTTACTACATATCTTTTGGGCCCGTTGAGCATGTACTTCCAATTATTCGATTTCGTTCAAACTTTCACAAGATGATCTCTATACAATAAAGTAAATCCTAGGGGGAGCCCGACTCTCAAATCGAAAAAACGTGAAATAAGAATCACCCTAATATATATATATATATATATTTATTTTATTTATTTGAGTTCAGAGATTTAAAAAATTCAGAGTTCACGACATGCATCGGCGTTTCTTCGATTCCCGTGCGTGAGCTGCTGGTAGAGACCACCATAGTCCGCCAGCATGACTTTATCCCACATCCCATTAAACTATAGTAAAACTTTTTATTCATCAAAGAAACTGTCTCATGTTCGTTGATCCCATGGACTCCCTGATTACATTATTCAATTACTTTTTCAAAGAAGTAGTTTTGAACAACATACACAAGTTGAGCGAATAAGCAAAATTAAAGGGCAAAGTTCAAAATCTTTTCATTGCCCAATTTATGCATTAATCAGCAAAAAGTATATTTTTATTTTGTGTATAAATGAAGATCGTATTTCACATTGGAGAAAAATAAGTTTAATAAATTAATTGTGTTTAATTACATGTTCAGATAAATTACATTCAGCAGTACCCTAAATATTTTCGAACTACGAGATTCTTTTGCTCCCAAAATAGGGCTTTATTCCATAAATAATATCTATATATATATATACATATCTATCTATCTATATATATATATATATATATATATATATATATATATATATATATATATATATATATATATATTATATATATATATATATATATATATATATTATAATATATATTATATATAGTATATATAATATATAATAATTAATAAATAAAAATTCCGTTCGTTTTGTTCGTTCGTTCGTTCGTTTCCCTGTATCTCCGAACGGGTCATTAGATCTTGACAAAATTTCAGTGAATAGTTTTGAGAGCCTCAGGGAGTGTTTTTAGTGGGGGTTGTCAACTCCCGGAAAATTCGTCATCGACATGCTATTGTATTCGCCAAAACGTTTTTTGTTGATTTTAAAATTTGCAAGTTAGATTTTATCCAAATTTTCTGTGGATAAGACTGAGGTACTAAGACGTGGTTTTGTTTATTGAGTGTAAGGGAATACAAACGAAAAAATGGCAAGGACCCAATGACCCAATGACAACTGTTGAAGGAACTTATTTTAATATGAAAGGAAAAGTGATGACATCACTGAAATTATTCGTGTGATTTCTTCATTTTTGGATGTTTAAATACCCAGCCTTAAGGAATACAAAACGGAAAAAATGGCAATGAGACCCTATGACGACTTTTTAAAGAATTTATTCTAATATGAAAAATCACTCGCTGACATCACTAAAATTATTGGAGTGATTTTTTTTCCATCTAGACTATTGTCAAGTGGAAAATCCCGGCAGCGCCGGGTAACATTCGCTAGTATACTAATAAAAAAGAATTCCGTTCGTTCGTTCGTTTCCCTGTATCTCCCAAACAGTTCATAGATCTTACAAAAAAAATTAGTGAATAGTTTTAGAGCTCAGGGATTGTTTTAGTGGGGTCGTAAACTCCCGGAAATTCGTCATCGTCATGTTTATTTTATTTGCCAAAACTTTTTTTTTCTGATATTTGTAAATTGAAAGTTATATTTTTCACCAAATTTTCTGTGGATGATTATGAGGTAGTAAGACGTGTTTTGTTTTCCTTGTGTGGTTTACCGAAAAATTTGTTTTCTTATGATTACTTAAATAGAAGTTTTTTTCTGTCCCAGTCTTTCCCCCGATTTTTTTTAATAAAACACTTTTTTATAATGCAACATGACGGTATTCAATTTTAATAATGCCAAGAGTTGGAGAGTGATGTCAATCACTCTCAACTTTTCTTGATAAAGATATGAAGTTGCAGTCCCTCTTTTTTTTCTTTTGCTGTTTTCCTCATCACGGAGATCAATAATACTCTAATATTCATCACTATCTTCGGCACTCTATGTTCTCTATGAAATCCTACAAAAAAAATTTCTCTTTTGAAGATTAAATACCAGGCCTTAAGGCCACAGAAAACGGAAAAATGGCAATGACGACTTTTTAAGAAAGTACTTTTCATAAGAAAATTACTAGGCACTCTATGAAATGACTTAAAATAACGTTTTTTTACGATGTTTAAATTCCCATCCTTAAGGAACAAAAAATGGAAAAAAAAATGGCATTCAGACCAAGAAAACTTTTAAGGAACTGATTTGAATATGAAAAATCACATGTGATGATATCACTAAAATTATTCGTATGATCTTTTTTCTTTTACAAAGCTATTGTCAAGATGGAAAATCCCGGCAGTTGCCGGGTAACATTCGCCAGTATTATATATATATATATATATATCATATATATATATATATATATATATATATATATATATATATATATATATATATAATATATATATATATATATATATATATAGATATATATATATAATAATATATATATATATATATATCTATATATATATATATATATATAGATATATATATATATAATATATCATATAATATAATCACTGTTATTCATCCCACTTGCCATTTTTTTTTTTTTTTTTTTTTTTTTTTTTTAGTTTGGCCTATATGGCTCGATAGAATTGGAGTATCCGGTGGATATAAAAAGCATTATAAACATTAAATTAGTCACTCGAACCTAAGGTCTTATCAATGAGATAGACCTAAGTTGACGCTCCCATCTCCCGTCTGGATTCGAACCTGCGTCCCCAACATTGAGAGTTGAACCCGCCTTAACGGACACGGCTATCGGCACTTCCTTAACGTCCCACTATGACGTCATGAAACCTTTGGCAAGCGAGTAGTTCTGGTTATAGGGGCATACCTGTATATTTAATACCCCTGGTGTTCTTTAAGCTTTATGAAGTCATACACTGTTTTTTTTAGCCAAAAATAAAAACTTTCGGGCTTGGACCCCATTGATTTTTTGGTGCCCCATGCAAAAAATTATTCAAACACATAACAACCACTTCAAGCTCATAATAATAGATTTGTTTGGACATAATTGTCCATTTTATGGGAATTGAATATTGTAATATATGACAAAAAATATTGGTGACTGTCCTTTATTGTGTCTATGAATTATAATTTTGGAATGTCATGGATTTATATTAAGATTTATTTTGCACTCTTCAAACTTTTTAACCTCTATAAATAGATTTGAATTGATGGAACTTCATATTCTAACTTTGAAAATATATAAATACATATACGACGCCCTTATTTATTAAATATTCTTGTGAATTGATGTATTCCTTAATATAAAACTTTAATTTCACAATCTCTCTTCATTCAAAAAGGCTTCAATTCTTCAATAATCCTCAATATTGTTTTTAAGATTTGGAAGTGGTTAGATTAAATCTTTGATTGAACATATTCCCATTAACAACTATCTTATAGAGTTCATTATTTGACACACCGAAAACTCAAGCATCTTTTTCAACCCTCTGTCTGACATTTTCAATCGTGTTCTGTCTTTCTGGACGACCGTTATATCATGACGCAGCTTAAATGTAACCTTTAGTACAAAATTATATGTTAATATGAAGCAATTAAAATATAAAACTGGATTATCAATAAATCATTTGCAATTGTTGAAATTCTTTAAAATGGTTGATGTCGTCCTTCACATGGATAGAGGCAAGGGGGCGGGAAGTATTTTATTTTGACGCCAAGTCAAAGAAACTTCGTCGAAAGAGAGGGTATTCTATTTTATTCGCGACAAAGGTCAGTAATGTTCATGTGTAAAATTCGTTTAAAAGTCCGCCACAATCAGTGGCGTTTCGAATTCGTTTATACGATTATCCACTTCTAGAGTTCAGGAAGAGACATGAAAGGAGGATCATCGGATCCCTAACTATTTCTTCTTCCTTCTACAAAGGCGAATTTGTCCTTGAGAGAATTACAATAGAGAGCAATAATCATTCAACTTCCCCCCCCCCCCCCCCGCGTCACTTCAAAACCCTTTGGGAAAATACTATATTTAAATTGTCTGATTTATCCTCCTTTATTCGTGTTTGGTAAAACATGCATTATCATGCAAAAAAAAAATGTATACAACATCCTGAATGCCGTCCCCACCCCCTAAGGACGGCCAACGACATTCCCCTGGACCATGACAACGCTCATACCTCCATCATATCAAAAAGTCCATTGTCCATATTATGTAGATTGTTTCAATCATCTTTCTTCCGTGAGAGGATGGTGGCCGCGCGCCGGTGTTGAATGCAAGGCATGAGAAAAATAACAAAAAATGAGGGTACCCTCCTAGAAGCAAGGACATCGCAACAAGGCTGGCAAGGATCTCAAGACTTCTCTATTTTTTATTATAAACTAGCTTAAGTACCCGGCGTTTACCCGGTGACCAGTGACGTCATTTGAGGTCATTTTGGCTATGTTTTATGGGGTGGTCTACAAATTTTATTTTATGATAAAAGTTGATAGAATGCTCTTGCATGGTGAAATCGGCACTCTGATTTATTTTTTGGCCTCTAGTGACGTCATCAGGTATGGATAATGACCAAGACCCACTGGAGGACACTCCTTGGGTCCTAAAGAAGGTCCGTGCCAATTTTTCATTCTAAAACGGTCCATAGTTTGACCGTAGATAGCGGACAAACAAACACACAAACCACACACAGTCTCTTTTATTTATATAATTAAGTATTTGTTGGACTTATTTATGTAGCTTTTTATTTATTTTATATATTTATTTCAATTATCACTTTTAAGTAGCTCTAAGCTAGTATCATAAAATTGACACCAAATATATATCTCATTACACACTTGTTTATGTATTTTAATTGAAATGTGGTGTGTTTTTTTTGCCTATAAGATTCGAGACTGCATTGCATCATCTGTGAAGATATAAATGATGCATTACACACAATACCTACTAATTACTCAATAACCTAGGCTACTCTTTTCAATGATGGTGATCAATTTGTCTTACCCTTTCGGGCGAGGGGATTCGAACCCAACGCCGGCAGCATTGAGGATTGAGGACGCTTACACACTGAGTAATTCCGCCTTATTTTAAAGGATTAGAAACAGGATCTTTTACTCGAACGTGATTGGTTGAACGAACATAAGAGTAAATGCATAAAAAGTAGTTGGAATTATGAAAATAGATAAATAAAAAGCAGCATGCTTTTACTTGCGGCTCT
>CP045910.1:2488194-2505168 GCA_013387185.1 Caligus rogercresseyi
CTTTTTTTGCCTATATGGTTCGATAGATTGCATCCGCATCTAAACTTTTAGAATGACGAAGGAACGAATATATTTAAGTCCCGGTCCGGCTCCCGGCGAAAAGAAGTGTCCCGGTCGTTTCCTGATATGATATATATATATATAGTCTCAATTCTGCAAACACTAAATAACACAATTATTTTCCACAACCAGTCAAATTTGTCAAGAGCAGCCATTCAAGGAAACCATAAAGTATAGAGACAGGCAACCGCTTTACTCAGAAGGTTACAGTAATGTTTCCCCTTGGGGAAATTTTTATTGGACGCTATGAACGAGTAACCTCTATGGACAGCTGACCGCTTAAACATGTACGATTATTTAGGTCTCCCCAATGTCAAAGATGGCGATAGCTAAACAGTGCCCATTTTTACATACATATTGTGTTACTTGAAAGCTTTATTTGTCATGATCCAATAACTGCAACAGTTTATCATTCGAGAATCTTATGCAAATTACTATCAGAACCAGAATGAAAATATTCATACTAAAGCCCGTATCGACTAAGTAATATCTCTTATACCCAAATAAATTGTGTAGCTTTAAAGGACCATACTTTAAACTATACTTAAATTATCATGATGTCACTCAAGGGACTCGATTAATTACAAGCTCATGTGTCATGTGGTGAGGAAGCGTGATCTCACTGCCTATGGCTCTGTTTATACTCCTTCCCGTGAGGATAAGGTTGAATTTGATGTATCTCAAAGTGTATCTTAGATTTGAATGACTAATTTTAATATGCTTTAGTCCACAGTATGATTTTGCAATGATATTCAATCATAAAGGCAAACATCTTTAAAGATACATTTTGATGATTATTTAATAAATTGAGACTGGTTATAAAAATATGCTTAAGAAAGATATTAATATATAAATGTTGATTTTAACATACTTTTCTATTATATTATTCATTAATACTTGATTTTATCATGTTTATATGTCACAGTATCTGAGAGTAAATGTAGACAAATATAATCACTTTACTTGGTTGATTTATTTGTAATAATCTCGTCTTGATAGTGTGTTGTAATCGAGTATATTTTGCCATTGGGCATATTAGTTACATTTGTAACTAGTCTAAATATATAATTAAATAAAAAACAATAAAATATAAATTATATAAAATAAAAACAAAATGCCCATGCAGAATGGATATATGGGGACGCTGCGTCCAATGGCCCTAGCTGCGGTCCTGGCTGTGTGAAGGGTAGTGGCCGACCTCAAGGCCTTAGACAAGTCCACACAATATTGCATGACATGCAAAGTAGCTGTCTCCCTCCAAGTGGGTACGCACTGAAGTAAATAAAAGTATCTTATTAATATTTATGACTAAGAAATCTAATAAACCTCCATCTTTAATGGATGGGTATGAGGATCCAAGATGGCGACAACTTATCTTTGAAAAGCCATAACAATAATATTATGCTATATAAAAGTGAAGATACGTTTACTGTTAAGGTCTTTTCTTGTACTCAGGCATGGTTCTTAGGGGGGTTGAGGCGGAGGAAGTCAAACCATCTTTTTATTATTCTCCTTCAAACAAATAATAGATAAATGGGCTTGATAGAGCGCCGACGTTTTTACATATAATGCCAATGCGAAGCATTGGTATGGAGGAAGAAAGAGCTCTTCTTAAAAATCATGGGGTGAGGAGGGGGGGGGGGGGGGTGTTTATCAAGATTCATTTAAGGAGGAGAAACTTTTATTATGATTATTTAAAACATTAAATAGCTATTTTTGCCTCTTTACTATATTATAGAACAAAAACACATATATATCATATATTATAATCTATTACTATATATATAAATATACAAAATATTATATATATATAGATATATATATATATAGATAAAGATATATATATATCTTGTGGACGTTCGTGAAAAATTGTCGTTCGTTCTCGTTCACCAACAGTTATTATTCGTCGTTCATCGTTATTTTTTATTGAATCGTTCGTCGTTCATCGTTGGTTTGACGTTCGTCATTCTGAAAAAGATATACGACGTTTCTTTATTAGAATTTTTTCGTCATTCTTTTAAAAAAATGATGAAGTTTTTTTAGAAAGGAAATCTTTCTCATGAAAAAAAAAATCTTTGTGTTTATTCTGGCGCCAAAATCGAACGAGAACGATAAGAATTTTCCTTATCGTTCGTCAAACAAATGAACGAAGGTCAAGAAATTTGATATATTATTATATATAGATAATTTTGAACAATACAATTTTAAGATTAGGTCCAGATTGATTTATATAAATTTGTATATCTAGTGTAATTTAATATAATCTCCGTTTTATAACTCAATATATCCCCCCTTTATTCCAGAGAAGTCGAAACTACTTTCTTTCTTAATATGTAGTGCCGGGACTAAAATGATTTTCACCCATGTAAATAATAAAAGCAATAATATCCCAATATTTCTTAGTTAACCATTATCCACGTTTTAACCTTATTCTATTGAGCAGAGTTAATGGATTTTTTTTGTATTTGATAATAAGAATAAGAAATAAAAAGAAAAGTGGAATCAATTTACTTAATCACGACTCTTATTACTGGTTAATAATTGATCCCTTTTTTCTATAAATATAGATTCGTGGCTTTCATTTCGCTTTATGTATTGATAGAAAATATATTTATCATGTCTGAATCACTTGTTAGGTATTAGGAGTTTTTATTAATTAAATATGTAATGCGGATAAGGCGTAACTATAGCCATATATATGATCTATCGTCACGAAAAGAAAGACAATTTTGCATTGGATAGAAATGAGTTAATTATAATAGACATTATTCGAAGTAGAACCTTCAAGCCTTATCTTTCAGTCTTTTTTAGTCCGAAACTAAAATATATCATGATTTGTTGAGGGACGATAATACTCTTTAACTCAAAATATGGCAACATAGTTGGAACAACAACTTATGTTTGTGATCCAAATTATTTGAAACTATTACTAATATAACCGTTCAATCAAAATAAAAGCTGGTAAAAAAATACATGAAATAAAACAATAAAAATTGTGAAGTGAAAAAAGATTTTTTTAACTAAATCATTTTAAACGAAAAAAAGTAGTATTTTTACAAAAAAACAAAAAAACAAGGACTAGATAGGAGCTGTTGTGGCCAGTCTTCCAGCAACTTATCATTTCTTATGGTGTTAACATACGAAGGGGATTTGACACTCCAAATTGACATAATTATGACGAGTTAAACCCGAGGGAGTCCAAAGACGATTGAGAAAAACCTCAGATTCACAGAATTAAATAATAATCTACTACTGAGATAAGAAATATATTTCGTAGTTCAACCTATAAATTTAAAAATGATTGTAATAGGCTAAAGGGCCAAAATGCTTTAGGTTCCTGCAAATCAAACCATTGCTGAAAAACTATATATATTTCAATCAAATTTGGTAAGATGTCTATAAATGTATTGCTTTCTTATGTATATAGACATATAAATCGCTTTGTGACAATACAACATCTCCTTTTCATTGTGAAAATAGAAAACTAATATTGATGTCAGTAACTCACATATACGCCATTATAAATGTATTGTTTAGTTATTTCACGACGAAAACTGGTTTTTTTGGTTAAGATGTTTATTTATTAGCTAAAATCTAATACAGTGTAAAAAATAAAAATACACTAGAAAGTAAGGAATAAAAAATCACAATCTTAAGACAGTTACGTTAAAAACATAAATGAACATTATAATTCAAAATTACTGAAACTGTTTTGATACAAAAAATATTTCCTTTATTATTATTTCAAAATAAAACTCTAACATTATTTGTGGATAACTCACCTATACGTCATTCTAACCTTATTAGAAGGATACAATCTATCTTTGAACTGTGAGAAAATCCAATTCCGATCATTAAACATATTACTTTATACTTTTATAATGATAAAACAACAAATGTTTTGATTAATAATCCCGATTTTTGTCTATAATACATCAAACTTCATAGGGGTTTTTCTATTTTTTCTCAGCTGTTTGATTGTAAATTAATATTTCTTTGTGTAAGTGTAACATATTGCTTGTTGTTTTATAAAATATGTGAGTAATGTTAAAGCCCACAGCAACAAAACAACAACATGAGTAATTGAAGCAACTGTTGTTATTTTGTTTAAAGCTGGAAATGCGACAGCATATGGTAGAACTGGACCTTTGAGACAGGCTGGCTTCATAAAGCTCTCATAATACCTTCTCATAGATCTTAATGGACCCACTACGTATTATTTTTAGTGTTTTTATTATAATAACAGCTGACTCTAATGATTTGTAAAGTATTTTACTTAATATCCGATTAATTGAATAAGTTTATGTGAAAATATAATCTAATTAGTGATATTTTAAATAAATATGCATGTGACAAAGATAACAAATAAGTATGACGTCAAAAAGGGCTTTAGGTATGCTTATAGACAAATAAACCCCAAATTTCAGCTGTTTAGCACGAAATAAAGGTTTATTTGTATTTATGTATATACATTTAATAACAAAATAAAAACTGGAAGACTGCAGGAACCAATTTATATCACACGACAATGAATCACTCAAACCAATAAAATATGAACTAGAGGCATATATACACTCAGAGAGTGCAAACCTCCGCCGTCACGGGGTCCTTATGAGCCTTCCGAGGCGGATTTTCACGACTGGGGCGGCGTAGAGGGACGGGGGAGGGTTCCCCTGACGGAAATTCCGAGAGGAAGACGCTCCGGCACCCAATTTCACAGCACGCGACATCTATTGGCAGAGTAGGCTAACTTGAAATATTTATTAGTATTTAGCTCCTTTTGCATCTTAAATCTGCACTCAGAGATGCCAAAATTTAATCACTTGTTCTTTTGGCATTTCCACAACTCCACAAAGTTTCATCCGAATCCGTTGCGTACTTTTTGAGTTATCCTGCTGACAAACAAACCAACGCCAGTGAAAACAATACCTCCTTCGGCGGAGGTAATAAATGAACAATTTATCAATACTACATTTAATACTTTGAGAAATGTATCTTCATTCTTCAAGGACCTTGGTGCTCCTTTTTGGTTACTTCAACCGCTTATTAATCTCATATCCATTCTATTCAGTCTCTAACGGTAAACACACTTAATTTCGAAGGATGCATACTGCATCAATATATTTAATGCAAATTTGAAACATGTTTAGAGACTTTTGTCTATATTTATAACTTAAACATGATGTAGTTAAAGCTTATATCAATAATACATGAAATATATACATAATTGTGAATATCAATAGTAACTAATCATAAATTCTATAAAATATTCCTATGTGCATGGTTTTACGCACTACTACTATTTATTCAATGTTTTATACATTGACACCGTTCAATACATATAATTTTCAATAAATACCATTTTTTAACATTTTTCATTAATAAAATACTCTTTCACAGAAATTTTAACATACTAAATGTTATTATGAAAAAAAAACTGCCAATACATATCATAACTGTACTAAACGAAGATGAAATAATATTTAAAAAAAATATTAAACTAGAGGCATATATACACTCAGAGAGTGCAAACCTCCGCCGTCACGGGGTCCTTATGAGCCTTCCGAGGCGGATTTTTCACGACTGGGGCGGCGTAGAGGGACGGAGGAGGGTTCCCGACGACGGAAATTCCGTAGGCTAACTGGCAGAAGTATTGTATTAGTATTTAGCTCATTTTGAATCTTAAAGAAGCACTCAGAGATGCCAAAATTAAAATCACTTGTTCCTTTTGGCATTTCCAACAACTCCACAAAGTTTCATCCGAATCCGTACCGTACTTTTTGAGTTATCCTGCTGACAAACAAACCAACCACCAAACCACAAACTAACAAACCAACGCCAGTGAAAACAATACCTCCTTCGGTTGAGGTAAAAACTATCAAATAATTTGATAGTATTGCTCACACAAAATACATGCATCTAATAATGCAATACTCTAATTGTGTGTTCTCTGTTATTATTATCCACCGACAGTCAAAGTTTATTTGTCATTTGTTTGGATATAGAATCGTTACTAAAATTAAAAAGATGTGAATGAATAAAATGTTTCAAAAACATTTTATATATTAAAAATGCTTTTATTCATTTTCAAGTTCTATTTTTTTGTAACATTTATAATGGAAAATTGTTAAAATGTCTTTTTTTTTATGTCATATACAAAAATGACTTTTGTCAAAATGGCGTCCATTTTGTTGGGCTCTTTTCTATTGTAAAATGATATCAAGGCGCTCTGAGAGGTTGCCATCGTGGTGGGACCATGGATGATTGTCATTGAATCTAGATACGTCTTGAGGAGCTTCCATTAAGATCGAATAAGATGTCAAAAAAGGGTTTTTTCATTTAAGAAATATGTTCCTTGTTTTAAGCATATTTTTATGATATATGAAACGATTATTATAAATTGTATAGATACATTATCAATACAACAAAGATCTATGTATCATGGATTATTTGCACTGTCATTTCAATTGGCCTTCAATAAGCATCCTTGACATTTTAACATCCTCAGCATAAGATAACTTTTGTTCATTCTCTGTTCACGGTTTCCGTCTGTTTCCAAAAAACACCACTCTAATGAATAATGGGAAAGTCCTAATGAGGAGACCACCCAGGGTCTTTTTCGAATTATAATTCTCTCTCTCACAGAAAAAGCGGGCCTTTTTCCAGTAGACAACTGTCATCCATCAAGTTGATTATGCTGAAGAACTAAAAAACTGTAGCATCATTCAGATGAGACCCCGCTGCTGCTCAAAGAGGCATGTAAGGAGGGACGATGAATGATCATTAAGGGATCGAACCCTCCACCCCGCTGACTGAGCTAGTTTTCTTTTAAAAGGTCTTTTAAAAGCATATATAGGATAATAGAATAAGAGCACAAAACTCAATATTTATTTTTCCTTTTTTTTAAAACTGTTTGACAAATAATATTAAATTTTTTAATAATATGTTTAGAAGCTTTTTAGTTATTAACTATAGACTGGGTTTTTTTAAATACTCTTTGAAATATTTCACTTCCATTGCAGCACGTGTCCTCTATATGGATTTTAGACCCACACATATGTGTATTAGCTACTCAATTGTGAAGAAAAACATTCCCAAACGGTTTTTTAATATGATACAGGAAATATGATCACATATTTTCTTGCCATAATGTTTTTGGCTTATTATTAGGAGATGCTGGTGTAGTTCGGAGCATTTTTTATTAATAGAAAGTGTATCGGCTTTGAATAACATCTCTTAGTTAAGCTACGGGAACGTTGAAAAGGTCTTGAGGATAATGATAAGCCGCAAAATCATATAAAAATATATATTGTAAGAGATTTTACGTTGAAGAATGACAAAAAATATATTTATAAGCTACAATACAACATTTCAAAGTTTTTTTTCGAATGTGATAGGTAAAAGGAGAGAAAAATAACTAATACAAAGCATTATGAGATAAAATATAAAAATCCCTCGTGACTGTTGAGGAGAAAAACATCATCTCAGAGCAAAGAATACCATATATAATTTTATCAACTTTTCTTTGTTCATATATAATAGTCAGGTCCTTTAATAATAAATTGTAAATAGATATATATAATAATTTGATGTAATATAGTTTAACTAAATAATAAATAGACCTTAGAGCAATTATGATTGGGCAGCGGTCGTATTCAGCCCTCTCAAAAAATTCCCAATTATTTGCGACGTCATGGGCCGGATTTGATAAGTCTATCCCCCAACTCCTCGAATACTCAAACTCATCAAATCGACAATAGACGACATCAACGTTTTATATGGAATAAGAAATAATGTTTAATAAGCCATTTATACTAGGGTTTTACCTTAGAGTGTAATTTTAAATATAATGTTCATTTATGTTTGTTTCAACGTAACTGTCTTAAGATGTGTTTCTTAATCTCCTACTTTCTAGTGTATTTTATTTTTGTACACTGTATGGATTTTAGCTAATAAATAAATCTTAACCATAAAAATAATATAAATATTATTGAATAATAAAATAATTATTGAAATAATAAAATATATTATTGAAATAATATAATATGTTATTGAAATAATAAAAATATTTATGAATAAATATAATCTTTATAGAAATCTTGTAAAATATTATAAATAATAATAAAATATATTTGAAATAATTTATCATATTATGAATTAATACATCTTCTCTGGCTCAGCGTAATTAATAATATGTATATAGTAATATGACGATGATGAAAGACCATTTCTTTTACGATAAAGTGTTTGATAAATTAAAAAGGGTTGCACTAACCGTGCGTGTTAAGGCATGTCCAACTTTCAATGTTGGGGGCTCAGGTTCGACTACTCCCGAGAGGGGATGGTCAATTTTTGGTCAAATGCTACCTCATATAAGATCCTAGGTTCGAGTGACTAATTATAATGCGTTAACGCTTATTTATATCCTGTCGGATACTGCAATTATATCGATCCATAGACGCAAAAAATAAAATAAAAAATTAAAAATCATAACAATGATAAGTAATATAAAATGTGTGTGAAAAACCTGAGGTAAACAAATAATTATGTACTCTCTGGAGCTTCTACTTTTTTTTAAGATAATAAATTCATATATAAAATATAATTTATTATTATTACCTCCTTAAAAGACATTCTAATCAACAATTAAGAATGAAAAATTACAAGAAATGACGCAAGGCCTACTTAAGCACATACTTTATTTTACTTGTTCATAATGAACACATAGATGAAGCATGTTAAAAAATGTATATAAATATATATTACTTCTTTCTATTTTCAATTATCTTTCAAGGATTAGGTAGAGGCACACATGTCAAAAATTTCGTCAGTTTTCTTTTTCTCTTTGATTTGATTATGTAAGGAAAGATAACAAAAAAAACAACCCTTTAAACTATTCTTTTGTCCTTATTTATATTTGGTTTTCTTAGTTATTTGTTATTACAAAAAAAGGGCTGAAGTTTCTTGTAGACATTACTTTATATATATATATATATATATATATATATATATATATATATATATATAGTATATAAATATAGAAGAGAAACATTTTGTTTTGTGCAAATAGGATGAGTCAAAGGGCATAAATCTATGATATATTGAGTGATTGATAGTTATTTTTTTATATACGAATACTTTTTTATTAATAAGATAAAATTATTTCTCGAGAATTAAGTGTAAACAAAAATATTTTATAAATTTTTTAATGAACTCCTTCAATTGATCTATTTATGATTGTTTTTTTTATTGGTCGTTAAGAATTTTGTTATTATAAATAATTTTAATATATATTTTTTATTCATTCCACTTTAAACGCCATCAGAATACATGAAACTATTTTGTCAGCCGTTACAAGATAAGCAAGATATACCTTGAGGTCGGCCACGACCCTTCACACTGCCAGGACCGCAAATCATTGGTCCCCATATAATCCATTTTGTATTGGCATTTTTTATTTAATTTTTACATAACTTTTTTGTTTCTAGACTAGTACAAATGTAACTAATGTGCCCATGGCAAATATAATCGATTATATTAATCGCTACTTTTTAGACTCACATTCTTATGATATTGGATACAATATAACCGTGGCTTCACAACAAATCGAAAACGTTTCATTGAATTCAATGCACCATCTCAAGTGTAATCAATTATAATACACTCTAAATGAATGTGTATTTTTTATTATAAATTGTGAAGAATATTAATATTTTATTGAATCGATACAAAATTTTGTACTAATATGTTTTTATTTTTGGCACTTTATATACACATATATATATATATATTATGATGACATGCTAATAATATTTTTAGTTTTGCTCTTCTATCAAAGTACTTCATTCCGAATACAATATCTTTTTATGCATTATACACAATTGGTGGAACGCTGATTTTACGGACTCATCGATGCCCAGTGTACCTTCTCCCCCTCTTGAAGCACGTAGAAAATCATATAATATGCTTATTTTTATCTCTCAATAAGAATACAGCAACAATAATTGGAGAAATCATATTCACTGATTTTGAATACCAATGATATCCAAGTGAAGATTATTTTGATTCATATTTTCTCAAGTCATTCCTCTCCTTCTCTCTCTCTCTTTAGGTTGAAATATGATTATTATTATTATTACGATGGAAAGGGTCTTCGTTAGCTCAAATCCATTTATGAATATTTTATAATTTAATACATTCTTCACCAAGCGTTCTTTCTTGAAGTTTATATATATATATATATATATGTTGCAGCCGAGATAGAGATCCAGTAGAATCATGACTCTCCTAGTGGAGATTACAATCTTATCTCTTCTAGGGGAGATGACGGCTTAATATGGAGACAATATTTTACGATGTTGTTGTAAAAACTATATATTTCATTTGCAATTTCTATTCTATATTTGGCGGATGATTCATTTATGTTTTCAAGGAAGCAAATGCGACGACATTTTTACTTACATTGCATTTTACATATATAAAACATTAATAACAATTTGATACTCTTCTGAAAAGTAATCGGACATAAATAAATAGTTTGAATAATATCGTCATACCATCCCCATATTTAAGTCGTCATGCCTCTATACGAGATAACATTCCTTATCTCTTCGGGCAGATTCGTTGATTCTTCTGATATAAATTGCGATCATAATCACTCCTAGGAGAGGATACGATGTGATCTTTACTAGGAGAGTCAACAACTCTACTTGATCTCCATTTCTACTGCGACATACATATATATATATATAGAGAGAGAGAGATTGCCTAATTCGACTTTTAACATTATATCTTACGTCATATATCATTAATCCTATATATATGCAAACGTCTATTATTGTTATTTCATATGAAACACTCTCAATTTCATTAAATAGAGTTGCAATGCTGTTAAAGTATATAATATATAAGAATAACAAGAACTCAGGATTCCGTAGAAAAAAACCTTTGTTGGTATCGATACCTACAATAAAAAATAATGTTATAACATCTAAAAATATGTAAAAGTTTTTTATTATGTGCTAATAATTATAATATTAAAAATACATCATATCATTTTTTCTTCATTTAGATGTATCGATCCCCATCAGTTGAGAAGAAAGAGAAGTCGTTCCCGACATTCCCCCAACGGAACTATCCGCCAAGAACAAACAAATGAATGAGTCACTCAAACTCTCAAGTCCTCATACCTACAGGTAAGCCAGACTTTAAACTAAACTACAACTAATTCATATTATTACTATTTATTAGAGACGTCGTATTTGCTCATATAGAATTTACGTTACTTAAATCTATATATATAATATAATATATACTATATATATAAATATATCTATATATATATATATAATATTATATATATATATTATATATTAATATATATATATATATATCTAAATATATATATAACAAATAAGCAGACGGTGTCTCATGTTTACAAGGAGAAGTTGGTTTAAATGAAGGCCAGGAATATTTATTCTATATTTTATGATGCGAATGTTTAAATACGAATGATTTATTAAGGAAGATAAAAATAATTCTTAAGCAAAATATATAAAACTTTTGAACAAATGCAAAAAAAATGGTATTATTGTAAGCAGATATAACTACAATACCTAAGCTTTGGCTACAAATTTCTTTCAATTAAAGTATGTATTCTCCGCTTTATAAATAAATTAAATAATTATATGTTACTAACACGGAAAAAGCCAACGGGTTTCATCACTTTATATCTTTTGGGGTTTATTTTTGAGACTTTATTGGCTTAAAGTAGTATATATATATATAATACATACTTAAACATTAATATAGATAAATAAAGATCGGGATTCTTTGGACTTTAAGCCCCGGAACAATGGAAAGAGATCTCCGATATAACTCAAATACATTTGTTGTATCGTCATAGTCAACTAGTAAATACGTATATGCATCTAAGTTATACCAAAAACCTAATTCAGATTATGAACCATTCAAACAATCTTTTATCATGTCTAATACAAATACATAGACAATAGATCTATGGAGTTATTATAACTACATAACTCATTCCTAATGAAAATTTGTTTTTGGGAAGCCATATAAAAAAAAAACTCAGTTGTTCTCTGACTAATTTACTCCTATTTGTTAAAACCAAAACATAGAATTACTGACTCATAAAAAAGGAGTCCAACTCTGATGATGAAAACATAGACAGAGAGAAGCATTATCTAAAAAAATATGTATATGTATATAAATATGAATTCTTGGCCAGCTCATGCAAAAACTTTCACAATTTAATTAGGGTTATTAAGCAGAGGTTTGGGCGGTGTGTGTGATGGAGGTCCATTCATTATCTAGGATTGTATGTGATAGGTAATTAAGACATTCATTATTTCATACTAAGTATATATATATATTATATATATATATATATATATATATATATATATATATATATATATAGATATATATATATACATATATATATATCATATATATATATATATATATATCAGAGCTGGACCTACCGAATGTAAATCGGTATTCAATACTACTGACGGTAGATTTCAAATACCGAACCGATTATACGATATTCGGTAGAAACTACCAATACTGTACCGATTGACAATCAGTACGGTATATTTGAAAGTATGACTTTTGTGACATTCACATAGAGACATAAAGATAAAGAGAGCTTATTCCCTTCAATAGCAGATAAACATCGCTTAACTGTCGCTTAGCCCAGCATAAATAATGTAATTTGTGAAGCACTCTCTTGTGTGAAGAACTTGAAGTTTGCAAAATAAATAAACAACTACAACTTATAGTATTATAGAGCATATACATAAATATACATTCAAAATATATATATATATATTATATATATATACATACATTCAATATATATATCATTCAATATAAAATGATGCCCCTTATAACTATCTAATAACCTTAAATGAACAAAGTGTCAAATGCCCTATTATTCTGTGATGAGTAGTGTCCTTGACTTTGTTATAGGCAAGTATTTACATATTGAGTATTTTGGGTCCCTATCATGTTAAAATTTCACTTTCACTAGCTTGTCTATCTACAAAAATAAAAGATGCTCTCTCGCTTCGGATAATATGACCTCTGCTGTACTCTACCATCTTTTACCTATCTTTATCTATCGCTGAAGGGGTGTTAAAATAAATGACTTTTTATGCCTATTTCTTCATATTGTCAGTAGTATCTTCCCCCCCCCCCCCCTACATACTTCAAAATCCCCCATAAAGTAGGGTTAGAAATTCCTTCGTGTTCAAATTTTGATTTATCTTTGGAAATAAGGCGGATGGCATACTGCCTATGACATGAATGACGAGGAATAAATAGTTCTTTATTATTTTTTCTTATCATATCAATAACCGACGGAGGGTATTAGATTAGTTTTTGAAGAAAAGTGAAAGAATTTCTTTTTTTGTGTTTGCCGATTTCATATTTATAAAACTGTTTTTTATGAAAAAGTATTTAAAATAAAACATGGAACTAAAAGATGTCATATCTTTTCAAATCATCCAATTATTTATGTTAATTCTTTCAATTTCCAAATATATTAGAGTGTGTTAATTATTTAACCCGTGGATGCATGATGGGGTCATATTGACCCAACAGACGTTGAACTCTTATAACGTAATATTTATAAAAATTCGGTGGGTTGTTTTTGTGACTTTTATTAATTTTTTATGCTTTTTTTTTTTTTTTTAATTGCCATAAGTTTATTAGTTTTGCCATATAGATTTTTTTAGCATCTGTGCATGAAGGGGTCAATTTTGACCCCATATTTTTACGCAATACAGTATCTTCCAGAACAAATTAAAAAAATATATGCCATCAAACTTCTTAACACTGTTAGAGCACAAAATTTTGGAACTTTTCTACTATCTTTTTGTTGACTTTTTAGACCATATAATTATTTTCTTCTCACTTCAATTTTGATGGGAAACAAAAAGAGATGCATCTATACTTTATATGATAGGGTCTTACAAGAAGAAATATAACATGCGATAATTTCCTTACTAGTTTAAAACTGGCAAAGGAACTAAAGAATAAATATATTTCATTGGTTGGAACAATGAGAAAACAAAGGCGAGAAGTACCGAAGGAATTCCGTGAAGTCAAAACAAAGAAAGTATTTAGTAGTGACTGCGCATTTCTGAGGATGGAATAATGCTCGTTACTTTACAAGGCAAAAAAGAACAGAAAATGTTATTATGTTATCCTCTCAACATAATAACCATATAATTCACAATATCTAAAGTGAAAACCTGAGGTCATATTGTATTATAACAAAACTAAGGGTGGAGTGGATTGTGTCGATGAAAGAGTGGCAACTTATAGTGTCAGATAGTCTAGTAGAAGATGGCATGTCCTGTATTTGTAACATCTTGGATTTATCCTGCTAAACGCATTTATTTTATACATAAATGTTAATAAAGGATGGAAAAAGTCACAAAAGAAGATTATTTATTGGGGAACTTGGATTGGCTTTGAGCAAACAATATCGAGATTCGAGAAATACAAAAGTTATACCTAAAAATGTCTTGGTTCCTTCATTTACAAAGAAAAGAAGTAGATGCGCGTTCTGTCACAAGATAGGGATAGAAAACATTCTTCGTTGTGCAAAAATGTAATTAGTGTTTATGTAATGATCATTCAATAATTTTTTGCCTACTTGTGAAAAATAAAAAATAAAAAACTATAGTTTGTTGTATTATAATATGAAAATTATTTATGAATGTTAAATGGGTTATGTTTATTTGTAATAATTAGAAAATAAATCCATATAATAATAAACCAAATAAGAGTATGTTTTTTACTTGGGGTCAGTATTGACCCCAACCATGCAGGAAAAGAGCACAAAAAATGTCATGCATCCACGGGTTAAAGTAAAGTAACTTAAAATAAAAGTATTCAGTAGTTGAGGAATATTATGTAAAAAATTGTAGTTTAAGGTCCATCCATATCATACGACCCAACTCTACAAAACAAGGGTACATTCAAATAAAAAAATAACATTTTGAAGGGATAAAAAACTTTTTAAATAAAAATATGGTCAGGAAACTAACTATATATATTATATCTTAACTTTAATGGCAAAGAACTTTAATGAAGAAAAATATTTTGATTGTGGGAGAAATTAATAATTAAAGCTTGGCATTGAAGGACTGGTTCATATATAATAATTTATTGAAAAATTGTCAATAAAGTATTTACATCAGATATAAAAAATCTACATATATGCTTGATTTGAAATGCATAGGTGAGGATATCAATAAGCATGTAGCGTTCTAATTACTATATCGAATCTAGGATCCAGCTTCAAGTTAATTTAATGAATCAGTGAAGGTATCCAATACTTACTTTTATTTACACTTTTTGATTTGCTTCAAATGTAATGCAATATATTACAAATGTAATAAAAAATCAAATAGATAATTGAAGTTTGCCTATCAAAGTTATTTTTATTAATAAAATAATCCTTTCATACAAAGTATACATATATATCTATATCAGGAAACGATCGGGAACCTTATTTTGCCGGGACCCGTGCGGGCAAGGACTTAAATTTTCAAGCGGGCGGGACATGATTATTATATTTTCGTTCCTTCGACATTCTGAAGTGAAGACATTCCAAAAAAGAGCGACAACGTTTTTTAAAGAAAGATCTCTAAAAAAAAGTAATGACTTTTTTTAGAAAAGAATCTCCAAAAAACAATCATCTCAATTTTTTATTAATAAAATTATGAATGACAAACGAAAGAAAATATTTATGTCCGGCCGGCCGGGATGTAAAAAAACAGCGGTACCCGGTCGTTTCCTGATATATATATATATATATATACTATATATATACACAATTACATATATCCTTTCGTCAGTTGTTGAAATAGCGGGTAAGACTTCCAAATATACATTAATATATTAATGTATCTACTAAAGAATACAAAAATACTCCAACGTCAATAAACTCGGATGGGATCATTAAAACGCAAATTGCTCATGCCCGAAGGGTGTAATTCCGTGTCATCTGTGAATCCCTTCTTTGTCAATGAATGCCAACACACCTCCCTTAGGCAGAGCCTAAGTTTCAACATTTAGGGGACGTTGTCAGAAGTGAGACATACAACTGGGTGGGAGGTGTCATTGGTATTATTATATTCTAACATGCAAGATAACAAAATTATTTGTGTTTAGAAAAGTTTGGATACCTGTGTATAGAGTTAGAATCGAGCTAATAACTGAATACACCTTAGACTTAATGGGAGATGGAACAGGACATGTTGAAGTCAGCAACTGATGGAATAAATAAGAAAAGTAATGCATTATTAATTATATTCCTTGAGCGATCAAATGCTACAGTCCAGGGCTAATAGAAAAAAGAAAAAAATGCAACAGCAACAAAAAAAGTCCCGTGACGCATCAAAGTTTTTCTAAGAACATCAAAATATCCTGACGTCACTAATATTTATTATAGTATTTCCCTTTTTCCAATGCAAAATTTTATTCCATAATATGTGGAATAAATTTCATTATTTTACTGGCCATTTTAACTACATCTTGAAGTCTTCAAGTTGATTGAATGTTGCTACTTTAAAAAAGGGGGAATCCCACATCATCTTGAATTATGAATCGCTTAAATATATATTGGGTCATATTGAGTTCAATTATTATATCTATATATATATAATTACCTAATTCGATCGGAGTAACAGTTTAAATACTTTCATTTTACAACCATAATTGATAAAGATATAGAAATATGTAATAAAAAATGTTTAAGTACATATTTTTTAATTTATTTATGTATCAAAGTCAAAAACTCACAGTTAATCAAGGGAACTGATTTGTTTCGCCATATTTCCCTTAACCATTCTTCCGACCACCAATTATAATACA
>CP045910.1:2505268-2527652 GCA_013387185.1 Caligus rogercresseyi
TTTTCTCAAGTCATTCCTCTCTTTCTCTCTCTCTTTAGTTTGAAATATGATTATTATTATTATTACGCTGGAAAGCGTCTTCGTTAAGCTCAATCCATTTGAATATTTTTATAATTTAATACATTCTCACCCAAGCGTTCTTTCTTGAAGTTTATATATATATATATGTCGCAGCAGAGATGAAGATCAGTAGAATCAATGACTCTCTGGTGGAGATTACAATCCTTATCTCTTCTAGGGGAGATGCCGGCTTAAATTTGAGACAATATTGTACGATGTTGTAAAAACTTATATTTCATTTGCAATTTCTATTCTATATTTTGGCGATTTCATTATGTTTTCAAGGAAGCAAATGCGACGACATTTTTTACTTACATTGCATTTTACATATATAAAAATTAATAACAATTTGATACTCTTCTAAAAGTAATGGACATATATAAATAGTTTGAATAATATCGTCATACCATCCCCATATTAAGTCGTCATGCCTTCTATACGAGATAACATTCCTTATCTCTTCGGGCAGATTCGTTGATTCTTCTGATATAAATTGCGTTCATAATCACTCCTAGGAGAGGATACGATCGTGATCTTAACTAGGAGAGTCAACAACTCTACTTGATCTCCATTTCTACTGCGACATACATATATATATATATATAATATATTATAGAGAGAGAGAGAGAGAGAGAGAGATTGCCTAATTCGACTTTTAACATTATATCTTACGTCATATATCATTTAATCCTATATAATTGCAAAACGTCTAATATTTGTTATTTCATATGAAAACACTCTCAATTTCATTAAATAGAGTTGCAATGCTGTTAAAGTATATATATATAAGAATAACAAGAACTCAGGATTCCGTAGAAAAAAACCTTTGTTGGTATCGATACCTACAATAAAAAAATAATGTTATACACATCCAAAAATATGTAAAAGTTTGTAAAAAATATGTAATAATTTATATATTAAAATACATCATATCATTTTTTCTTCGTTTAGATGTATCGATCCCCATCAGTTGAGAAGAAGAGAAGTCGTTCCCGACATTCCCCAACGGAACTATCCGCCAAGAACAAACAAATGACGGAGTCACTCAAAACTCTCAAGTCCTCATACCTACAGGTAAGCCAGACTTTAAACTTAACTACTACTAATCATATTATTACTATTTATTAGAGACGTCGTATTTGCTCATATAGAATTTCCGTTACTTATATATATATATATATATATATATATATATATATATATATATATATATATATATATATATATATATATATATATATATATATATATATATATATATAGATATATATATATTATATAATATATATATATATATATATATATATATATATACAACTAAGCAGACGGTGTCTCATGTTTACAAGGAGAAGTTGGTTTTAAATGAAGGCCAGGAATATTTATTCTATATTTTTATGATGCGAATGTTTAAATACGAATGATTTATTAAGGAAGATAAAAATAATTCTTAAGCAAAATATATATAAAACTTTTGAACAAATGCAAAAAATGGTATTATTGTAAGCAGATATAACTACAATACCTAAGCTTTGGCTACAAATTTATTTCAATTAAAGTATGTATTCTCCGCTTTATAAATAAAATTAAATTATTATATGTTACTAACACGGAAAAGCCAACGGGTTTCATCACTTTATATCTTTTGGGGTTTATTTTTGAGACTTTATTGGCTTAAAGTAGTTATATATATATAATACATACTTAAACATTAATAATAGATAAATAAAGATCGGATTATTTGGACTTTAAGCCCCGGAACAATGGAAAGAGATCTCCGATATAACTCAAATACATTTTGTTGTATCGTCATAGTCAACTAGTAAATACTATATGCATCTAAGTTATACCAAAAACCTAATTCAGATTATGAACCATTCAAACAATCCTTTTATCATGTCTAATACAAATACATAGACAATAGATCTATGGAGTTATTATAACTACATAACTCATTCCTAATGAAAATTTGTTTTTGGAAGCCATATAAAAAAAACAACTCAGTTGTTTTCTGACTAATTTACTCCTATTTGTTAAAAATCAAAACATACAATTACTGACTCAAAAAAAGGAGTCCAACTCTGATGATGAAAAATAGACAGAGAGAAGCATTATCTAAAAAATATATGTATATGTATATAAATATGAATTCTTGGCCAGCTCATGCAAAAACTTTCACAATTTAATTAGGGTTATTAAGCAGAGGTTTGGGCGGTGTGTGTGATGGAGGTCCATTCATTATCTAGGATTGTATGTAGATAGGTAATTAAGACATTCATTCGTTCCGAGATCTACACAAATATTCATATATATATATATATATATATCAGAGCTGGACCTACCGAATGTAAATCGGTATTCAATACTACTGACGGTAGATTTCAAATACCGAACCGATTATACGATATTCGGTAGAAACTACCAAATACCGTACCGATTGACAATCAGTACGGTATATTTGAAAGTATGACTTTTGTGACATTCACATAGATACATAAAGATAAAGAGAGCTTATTCCCTTCAATAGCAGATAAACATCGCTTAACTGTCGCTTAGCCCAGCATAAATAATGTATTTGTGAAGCAATCTCTTGTGTGAAGAACTTGAAGTTTGCAAAATAAATAAACAACTATAACGTATAGTATTAGGAGCATATACATAAATATACATTCAATATATATATATATAGTTATATTATATATATATATATAATATACATATATATATATACATTCAATATAAAATGATGCCCCTTATAACTATCTAATACCTTAAATGAACAAAGTGTCAAATGCCCTTATTATTCTGTGATGAGTAGTGTCCCTTGACTTTGTTTATAGGCAAGTATTTACATATTTGAGTATTTTTGGGTCCCTATCATGTTAAATTTCACTTTCACTAGCTTGTCTATCTACAAAAATAAAAGATGCTCTCTGTCGCTTCGGATAATATGACCTCTGCTGTACTCTACCATCTTTTACCTATCTTTATCTATCGCTGAAGGGGGTGTTAAAATAAATGACTTTTTATGCCTATTTCTTCATATATTGTCACGTAGTATCTTCCCCCCCCCCCCCTCCTACATACTACTTCAAAATCCCCCATAAAAGTAGGGTTAGAAATTCCTTCGTGCTCAAATTTTGATTTATCTTTGGAAATAAGGCGGATGGCATACCACCTATGACATGAATGACGAGGAATAAATAAGTTCTTTATTATTTTCTTCTTATCATATCAATAACCGACGAGTGCATTAGATTAGTTTTTTGAAGAAAAGGGAAAGGATTTCTTTTTTTGTTTTTGCCGATTTCATATTATGAAACTGTATTTTATGAAAAAGTATTTCAAAATAAAACATGGAACTAAAAGATGTCATATCTTTTCAAATCATCCAATTATTTTATGTTAATTCTTTCAATTTCCAAATATATTAGAGTGTGTTAATTATTTAACCCGTGGATGCATGATGGGGTCATATTGACCCCAACAGACGTTTGAACTCTTATAACGTAATATTTATAATAAATTCGGTGGGTTGGTTTTTGTGACTTTTATTAATTTTTTATGCTTTTTTTTTTTTTTTTGCCATAAGTTTATTAGTTTTGCCATATATAGATTTTTTTTAGCATCTGTGCATGATGGGGTCAATTTTGACCCCATATTTTTACGCAATACAGTATCTTCCAGAACAAATTAAAAAAATATATGCCATCAAACTTCTTATACACTGTTAGAGCACAAAATTTTGGACGTTTTCTACTATCTTTTTTGACTTTTTAGACCATATAATTATTTTTCTCTCACTTCAATTTTGATGGGAAACAAAAAGAGATGCATCTATACTTCTATAGGATAGGGTCTTACAAGAAGAAATATAACATGCGATAATTTCCTTACTAGTTTAAAACTGGCAAAGGAACTAAAGAATAAATATATTTCATTGGTTGGAACAATGAGAAAACAAAGGCGAGAAGTACCGAAGGAATTCCGTGAAGTCAAAACAAAGAAAGTATTTAGTAGTGACTGCGCATTTACTGAGGATGGAATAATGCTCGTTACTTACAAGGCAAAAAAGAACAGAAATGTTATTATGTTATCCTCTCAACATAATAACCATATAATTCACATTATCTAAAGTGAAAACCTGAGGTCATATTGTATTATAACAAAACTAAGGTGGTGGATTGTGTCGATGAAAGAGTGGCAACTTATAGTGTCAGATATCTATAAGAAGATGGCATGTTCCTGTATTTTGTAACATCTTGGATTTATACCTGCGATAACGCATTTATTTTATACATAAAGTTTAATAAAGGATACCAAGATGGAAAAAGTCCAAAAGAAGATTATTTATTGGGGAACTTGGATTGGCTTTGAGCAAATAATATCGAGATTCGAGAAATACAAAAGTTATACCTAAAATGTCTTGGTTCCTTCATTTACAAAGAAAAGAAGTAGATGCGCGTTCTGTCCACAAGATAGGGATAGAAAACATTCTTCGTTGTGCCAAAAATGTAATTCGTGTTTATGTAATGATCATTCAATAATTTTTTGCCCTACTTGTGAAAAATAAAAAATAAAACTATATTTTGCTGTATTATTAATATGAAAATTATTTATGAATGTTTAATATGGGTTAGTTTATTTGAAATAATTTAGAAATAAATCTATAAATAATTAACCAAATAAGAGTATGTTTTTTACTTGGGGTCAGTATTGACCCCGACCATGCAGAAAGAAACTGAGACAAAATGGCATACATCCCGGGTTTAAAGTATAACTTAAAATAAAAGTATTCAGTAGTTGAGGAATGACTTGAAAAATATATATGTAAAAATTGTGTTTAACGTCCATCCATCTCATACGATCCAAACTCCACTAAACAAGTGTACAATTGAATAAAAAATAACATTGAAGGAATAGACACTTTTTAAATATGAAATATGTGTCAAGAACTGACTGCCATTAAGTTAAGAAATAAATATATAAAGACCTTTAATACAGAAAATATTTTGATTGTGGCGAAATTAATAATCGTTGGCATTGATTGGACTGGTTCATATCTAAATGTTTTTTTTGAAAAAATTGTCAATAACGTCTATTCATATAGATATAAAATTATGTTTGTGTGTGTAATCGTCTTTATTTTTCCCAAGAAACATTCTAGCACTTCGGCTAGTCAGGGATGTCAGGAATTTTAAAAAAGTAATACAAGTATAAATAAATAATATAAAACTATAAATTGAACAAATACTAAAATATAAATATATAATTAAAAACAAAAGGTTTTTCTGAAAAAGAAAAAAAACCTTAAATTTAAAACAAAAATAAATAAAACATTTAAAAAAACACATCGTCTGTATTATATAGGGGCACATTTTTCCAAAGACTTGGCAACTACATGTGCTTCCCTCATAGTTTTGCGTTGCGAAGTTGAGGGCTACTGTTCCAAATAGCTGCAGCACTGGTGACAAATGTGGCCACCGACTTAGGGAGAGGAGATCGGATGAGGCCGGCAGTCCGAGAACGAGTCGATCTGACCCCACCTTGGCACGAATAAGATCTTGCCTACCGGGTTTCGGTCGCCATTGCTACCATCCCGGCTTGCAAAGAATTTCCAGGTTTCCATAGCCACAGCCCGAACCGATATCCCATTAAGGGATGGAAGTCCGGCCTGTGGAGCAGAGCATCGATCCGCACGTGACTGCTAGCCCTTACGCCAAGTAAAGACCTAGCTGCGTTGTTTATGGAAACCTGGATCGATCTTGCAGCCTTCAGGGGACCAGTTACGTCGTTTTTTAGTCGAGGTACATTTGTCACCGCGGCAGCGTAGCTGACTCGACCCAGCATAAGACCTTTGGCCAATTGTTGCAAATATACTCCGCGTGGGAGGTGGAGCGAAAGACGATAATCAGCGCCGCACACTGTTTTGCTGACCGCACCACATTGGCCTCATGGGGACTGGTGGAGAAAGCTGCGTCAAACGTAACACCAAGGAGCTCAATTGTCCTGGATGGCCTCACACCACTCGATCTATTGGTATGGTAAATTTTTTGACCTCAGAAGCCTTGGCACTACCACCAATGAGGAGCTACGTCTTGGAGGCGTTCATTTTGAGACCATTCCCCGTCGCAAAACGATAGAACGCTTCATCCGTTCTGTTAGAAGTCTCCCGATGGTGATGAGGTCGTTGGCCACAGCCCAAATGCAGGTGTCATCTGCGTATCCAGAGTTGTCTTCGTCATGGATGCCCAGACAGGCAGGCATATCTGCAACTAGGGTCAGTAGAGCAGAGGGCCCAAGATGCTTCCCTGGCGAACACCAAACTTGACCGGTAGAAGGGAGGAGTTCGCACCATTCCAGTCGACACATTGTCTACCTCCAGACATATAGGAGGAAAACCATTGTAATGGAGTTCCCCTGACCCCAAGTGCCTCAAGCTTGGGTAGCAGTTGATTTTTGTCGACAGTATCGAAGGCAGAAGACAGATCGAAGGCAAGAATACCAACAACCTTTCCATCCGCTTACCACGAAGCCACTGCGCATGCGCTGAGGCAAGTGCCGCGTTTGTGGACCTCCCTTGCCGAAAGCCGAACTGTATTGTTGTATGTGTATTGCTTGCTTTGAATTGCATCGGTGAAGATATTAATAAGCATTGTAACATTCAATGACTATATCAAATCTAGGATCCAGCTTAAAGTTAATTTAATGAATCAGTGAATCAATACTTACTTTTATTTTACACTTTTTGATTTGCTTCAAATTTAATGCAATATATACAAATGTAATAAAAAAAATCAATAGATAATTGAAGTTTTGCCTATCAAAGTTATTTTTTATTAATAAAATAATCCTTTCATACAAATCATATATCAGGAAACGATCGGGACACCTATTTTGCGGGACCCGTGCCGGGCCGGACTTAAATTCAAGCCGGGCCAGGACATAATTTATTTATATTTTCGTTCCTTCGACATCTGAAGTGAAGAATTTCCAAAAAAAAAGAGCGACAACGTTTTTTAAGATAAATCTCCCAAAAAAGTAATGACTTTTTTAGAAAAGAATCTCCACAAACAATCATCCTCAATTTTTTATGGTAATCTTTTCTTAATAAATTATGAATGACAAACGAAAGAAAATATTTATGTCCCGCCGGCCGGGATGCTAAAAAACAGCCGGTACCCGGTGTCGTGTACCCGTCGTTTCCTGATATATATACCTATATATATATATATATATACCATATATATATATATATATATATATATATATATATATTATATATATATATATATATATAGATATATATATATATATAATATATATATAATATATATATACATATACAATTTACATATATCCTTTCGTCAGTTGTTAATATGCGGGTAAGACTTGCAAATATACATTAATATATTAATGTATCTACTAAAGAATACAAAATATACTCCAACGTCAATAAAACTCGGATGGGATCATTAAAACGCAAATGCTCATGCCCGAAGGGTGTAATTCCGTGTCATCTGTGAATCCCTTCTTTCAATGAATGCCAACACACCTTCCTAGGCAGAGCCTAAGTTTCAACATTTAGGGGACGTTGTCAGAAGTGAGATACAACTGGGTGGAAGTGTCATTGGTATTTATTATATTCTAACTGCAAGATAACAAAATTATTTGTGTTTAGAAAGTTTGGATACCTCGTGTAAAGAGTTAGAATCGAGCTAATAACTGAATATACCTTAGACTTAATAGGCGATGGAACAAACATGTTGAAGTCAGCAACTAATGGAACAAATAAGAAAAGTAATACATTATAATTTTATTCTTTGAACAATCAGATGCTACAGTCCTGGTTTAATTAGAAATGGAAACAAATTGCAACAAGAAAAAGGTAATGATATGATCATCAAAGTTTTTTTCTAAGAAAATCAAATATCCCTGACGTCACTAATATTATTAGGAAAACCCTTTGTCTATTGCCTAGTATTCTATTAATATGTAATCATATTTACATTGTTTACCTCACGTAGCTGCGCCAATTTTAACTATATTATTGACGGCTTCAAGTTGATTGAATGATGCTACTTAAAAAAGGACTAAAAAAGGGGGAATCCACATCATCTTGAATTATGAATCGCTTAAAATATATATATTGGGTCATATGAGTTCAATTTATTATATCTATGTATGTATAATTACCCTAATTCGATAGTGGTACGGTTTAAATACTTTCATTTTACAACCATAATTGATTAAAGATATACAATATGTAAAAAAAAATCTTTAAGTACATTTTTTAACTTTATTTATTATCAAAGTCAAAACTCCAGTTAATCAAAGGGAACATGATTTGTTCTGCCATATTTTCCCTTAACCCTTTCTTCCGACCACCAATTATAAATACATGGTGGGCCATTTATATTTTTCTTCTTAATAACGTAAGCTACAGACCTTTAATAAGTAATTTTGCAAATATATTTATGTCGCAGAATAACTTCAAAACCAATAGAATCTTAGATTACTACAAGCACTAATCATAATGTGTACACGGACTAAGATTCTTCTGGATTTTAGTTGTACTGCATCACATTTACATACGTGTTTTCAAGGCTTCTATAAATTAGAAGGCAAAAAAGCGTTTGGTTTTTTTGTAGATCTTCATCTAAAACCTAAGCACCATAACAGCGCCCCTCATAATTAGCACAAGTTCAAAAATAGGGTGTTTTACCTCATCTCTCACTCCTATGTTTATTTATAGCACGCCCTTTTTACACCCAAAAAAGATAAGAGTCCTTATGGACATAATTTATAATAATGAGTCGTATGCACACCTAATTACCAATGTTTACGAGAAGGAAAAAAACACGGCTTTGGAATCTGTCCTCGTACTCCTATCCCACCTAAATGTTGTCCCACTAGATTGGATGAAAGAGAGCTCCACCTTAAACAACAGAAGAAGAAAATTTTTTCTTAAGGATATCAGAATATATATATATATATATACATATTTACATATAACATATATATATATATACATACATATATAAATCAGACTTGTTGACGTTCATGAAAAATTGTTGTTCTTCGTTATTTTCAATTGAATCGTTCATCTTTCATCCTTCGTTGTTGTTCGTCATTCTGAAAAAACTGACGACGTTTTTAGAAAGGAATTTTATCTCGCCAGTCTGAAAAATAGTGAATTTTTTTTTTTGGCACCAAAAACGAACGACGAACGATAAAAACTTTGTCGTTCATCGTTCGCGAACGACAACAAACGAACGATAAATCAACAAGTATGATATATATATATATACATATATATATATATATATATATTAGGTTGTTCCATAAATAATGAGGTAGGTTAGCTATCTCGAAAAGTTCACACGCTATCTCAAAAATTTCAACGGTGTGTTCTTATCGTATATTTTTGCATGGTAACAGACTGTATGACACCACTCAGGTTATTATATAAGGTGAGTAATTGCGTCATTTCTATCATTCATCATTCTACTCGCCGCTGAAAATGGAGACACCCGACTTTCGCTCCTACTTCTTGATCCGGATGAAGCTCGCCAGGACAGTCAACGAGATCCACGGGGACCTGCTCTCTACCTTCCCTGACTCCTGCCCTGGCCTCTCCACCCTCCAGAGATGGCACACTGAGTTCGATTAAGGTGTTTTTGGCCTGGAGTAAATACCCGTCCTGGACGTCCCGGGAGACGAGGACAGAGGATAATGTGGCCCGTGTGAAGCGCCTGGTCGAGGATAACCCCGGAACACCATGATAGAGTACCTTAAGACGATTGGGAAGCGTTTTTCAGCCTGAAAAAGGACAAAATCCGGCTGAAAGATTGTCTCCTCATGTGGGACAATGCACGTCCCACACTGCCACCGTACCAGGGAGTTCCTGACCCGAAGGACGTGGAACCGGTAAAACAGTTTCCCTCCTCACCCGACCTGAACCTGTGTGACAGGTTCTGTTCCGGAAGTTGAAGCACCTGCTCCAGGAGGACAAGTTTGGGGGCCACGAGGAGGCTACACTCGCCGTTCAGCGGGCGATGAGGAGGGTCAGTGAAGACGAACTCTACGACCAACTCAGGAAGCTCCGGGGACACTGCCACGACGTCATTGCAGTCGGAGGGGATTGTGTGTACTGATTGAGAAGTTTTTTTTGTTTATCTGATGAAAATTTTGAGTTTTAATTGGTCGACCTCATTATTATGGAACAACCTAAAATATATATATATATATATATGTGTGTGTGTGTGTTTATAATATGATATATATATATATAAAGAGAGGGAGAGAAAAGGCACGTTACTTTTTATGGTTAAGGTATGATATCCAATACGGAGATAAATGAATGGCCTCCATACGTTTGTTCAGTTCTTGAATACTAATGATGTAATTTTCATTGTCTATAGAAATTATGGATTGGTTTATATTTTTTACTTTTTAGAGTAATGATCTAAAAAATACAAAAGCATTCATTTCTCCTCTAAAACTAGATTTCAAATTTATCAGAATTACATGAAACATATAAAGTACAATAAAAATAAAAACTCTTGATAATATATTATTTGTTATAAATATAATGGTGATGTATTTCAACATTCAATCGATCAAGATGAATAGTGTGCCCAAAATAAAGTGGCTAAATTACCTTATGCGGCCAACAAAACAGCAGAAACTCAAATAAAAATGTATGGCACGCCTATCATATTTATATTATATATAGTTTGTTCTATATTTCTTATGATGAGGAAGCATATAATGTAAATATATAAGTATATAGATGAATACAACAAAAAAGATCACTTTCGAAGTAAGTTTCATCACGATTTAACCCCTTCCTTAGATGAGCACTTATTTTTATTATTTTAAAATGTATATGTATATTGTTTCTAAAAACGGTAACACACATTAAATGCGTAAAGCGTTTTAAAAGTATGAAGTATATATATATATATATATATATATATATATATATATAAAGTTGATTAATGTAAAGTGTAAAAATGCCATACGTCTCTATAAGTATTGTAATATTTGTGGTTCGAAAAAAGATTTGTCTATTCATTCGGCACTTCACAAGTCAAAATTATGAAACTTATATGATAATTCAAACCGACCAATAGGGGACGTATATGGTGGCGATTAGCCTAGAATCGCGTTCTACTACATTATCTTAAAAAAACAAAAGCTAACAAAAAATTATGCCAATATACAATAACTTACAACTTAATATTAATTCAAATTATTATATGCCTATGTACCTAAGCAGTATATTTATAACATGTACAATAGATTAAAAACAATTATTCTAACATGAATTAGAATTACTATAATGCTTTATACGTATCCTTCAAATATAATAATAACTATATGAAACCTATTTTCGAACATGTTGGAAGCAAGAGGCTACTGGGAAGGGTATACATATCTTATATACATATATCATACATATTTAAATATACCCTCACGGTATTTATAACAAATATCAACAACTACTACTACTTCCGTTAAGCTTTATATTTATTTTGATTGATGATAGTTAGTGTTAATAATAAAAAAATGAATGTGAGCAGGGTTTTAAACTAAGGATATAATGTATGAAAGGATTTAATTGGCCTGCTTTGTAGTAGTGCTTCTGTAGGAGACTTTAATAAAATGCGGTCGTGATTTTGAGTAAATCTTTTATGTCCTAAATAGGATGGAGCCAAGAAACTAGTCACTTATATAGCTTTTTTTATCAACGAATTTCAAACACCTTGCTGGAGTTGACTATGTGAATCCCAGTAACATAATAAATGTCCAAAACCACAAAATTTATTTTTGTACGTATTGTCATAATTGCCTTGAAGGGTTACTAAAGAAAGGGGAATTCCCCGTCCAACCTTCAACGCTAAAGTCGTAAAGACTCAGGTGCTTTGCAACTAAGCAAAATTATAGGTAATTTATAAAGGGAAACACAGCTTGAATATCTTTGAAGTATTGTATACATATAAAAAAATTATTAATATACTTCAACTTCGGAAAAATATATAATATATGACAAAATTAAATAATAACAGCAGTTTATAAATTATTCAATTCGAAGATTGTCTAAAAGTAGCCATGGCCGAACTGATACGCTGATATATACGACAGTCCAATCCAAATTATCGTAGGCTTATTGTGCCTTTGGATATGTCGAAATTATACTTTTGTTATTACAAGTTATCAAAATCAAAATTTAAAATATATATTTTAGGAAAGAAAACGATTAATAACCAAATAAATATACAGTCCTTCGGCTCGCTACTTCGCCCCTCAACATCTTTAACTACGCGACGACGGCTTGGCTTTCGTTTTTTTACAATGTGGGGGGTACTAAAATTAGAAATATTCAGTGGTTTTAAGATATTTAAGGTTGAAAACTAGTAAATCTTAGAAATAGCAGGTGGTGGCCCAAAAAAAAGGTCCGGCCGCGTACATGTATTCAGACGAATGTACGACAACAAGCAAAATGGCGGTAGGTTACACCGCCGCGTGATGTCAAATCTCTCTAAATTTCAATATATATCAACATCGCGACTCTCATATATATCGCGTGGTCGTGTAGGGGATCCGGGCCGTCGCGACTTTGCGAGGGACGACTGTATACTTTTTTAATATTACAAGTTTACCGATAATACAAATTAAAATATTTAATGGAATGTAAGCGATTTATTAACAAAATAATATACTCAAAAGTATAAAATTATATACTTTCATTTGGTCTAAATTCCTTTTTTATATACTTGTTCATATGTTATAAGGAATTTATAATATAAGTATGTATTTATATAGCCCAGAGTCGTGTCCAATAGAAGATCACGGCAGAAACGAAGGAGTAAATGAAGAGAATGAATAAGATTGCCACCCAATGAACGCACGAAGGAAGAAAGATATACACGAAAGAGAAAAAAAGAGTAAGGCACAGTAGACAGGAGCTCAAAAAAGAGTGTCGTCAGACACATAAGAATACTTAATTATAAAGACATATTAAGTTCACTTTTTAATTATATGTATATTCTATATTGTATTATAGTTAAAGCTCACAAAGTATTTTAAATTATATATCTACACAAATGGTTCTTATGATATAATAAGAGTATTCCTTTATATGTGGCTGCCATCATTGAATAAGAAAGAAAATCCTGGCTGATCAGATACAATCAACTCCATTTTCCCCCCAAAAAAAGTGAGACTATTTCACTTTCTGTCTCAGTTTTTCAATAATAATAAAAATAACAATAATCAAAATGATTACCAACATCTTGATAGTCATAAAATAGTTATTCAGAACAAGTTTTTTAAAAGAACTGTTTTATCGCTGTCTAGTATTTATAATATATTTGCAAATTTTATGTCTGTTGCATATAAAAGCTTTTTCAGTGCGATTAT
The DNA here is from genome assembly GCA_013387185.1 of Caligus rogercresseyi. Lineage (NCBI taxonomy): Eukaryota > Metazoa > Arthropoda > Copepoda > Siphonostomatoida > Caligidae > Caligus > Caligus rogercresseyi. The sequence continues at coordinate 2,518,754 of CP045910.1, forward strand.
GAACAAATCTAAATGAATTGTATTCTTAGAGGCCTAATTAATACACTAGATACTCAAACGAGAAGAAAATATACTTCAAAGGAAGAGTTATTTGATGGCTATATCAATTTAAAACGGCAGTTAATTGAAGCAATTTAATTGTTTTGGAAGTAGAAAAATAAATAAATCCTACAATACATATATCCTGTGATATTGTGAGCCTATATTTGGCCCTAACAATGACGTCACTGAATATTTATTGTCATTCTCTCTTCTTTCCATTCCTTAAGATATGAACCACTGGCTTCACTAATAATTGGCTACTCAACAGAGAAGAAAAAAATATGCCCACTAAATATAAATGAAGTAGTCTTGGAGAAATAGAAAAAAGGAAATCCAGGAAGTGATGCAGTCATCCTATCTTATGTTTTGTTAAAAAAAAGTATATACTTTCCTATCAACTACGTCACTGGCTATGTATTATCATTCTCTTCTTTTTTCACTCCTTCAAACTAAAGCTGGATACTCAAATGTTGAGAAGGGGGAAACCACTATTTAAAAATCTCTTATATGACTTATAGCGACATATACTGACTGCTCAATTTGATAATGAAACAATTTAGACGTCTTGAGTATTGAAAAAAAGAAAATTCAATGCAGCAAATAATATGTTTTACTTAAAAGTTTCCGTTTAAAATGACGTCAAAGGTTTATCTTTTTATCATTGATTCTTTCCTATCTTTTTTTATATTATATTATTATAAACTTATTGATGTATAGAACTAACATATATAGACATATAAAATAAAATAAACATTTTAGAATAAAATAAGATCTCTAAGCAAAAATTAAGATGTAAATAAATAAAGGCTGAATAATAAAATAACATATCTTCAAATCAAAAAATCTTTGTAATATACACAAAAAACGATGGATCAATAACACATATAGTAAAAATTGTAACATGGTTATATACAAGAATAAACAACAATATAACTTGGGAGTCATTTACAAACCAGACCAAATAATATTATGGATAATCCCTATTAATCCACCTAAACATAAAAAGCGAACTAGGATACACTACAAAAAATATATACTCCTAATGACTAGACATTTAGATTTGTACATCTAATATGGTCCCATCAGCTGAATACTCGGTTCCTCCTTTTATTGCGTCTATTGAGGATCCAAGTTATTAGTTAAATCCGTGATCTATATTTATTAATATATTTGACCAGAGCTGGGATTCGGTACCATTGATTCGGTATTCGGTAGATATTATTACATATCTACCGAAAATCGATCGGTGCGGTAGAAAAGAAATAAAAATATATTATTTATCTATCTGCTCATTAACTTCTCATTGCATTAGTATCAGACAATTATAACAAAAGACAATTAAGTCCATATTTTGTTATATTTAATTAGAGATCATTTGAAATGGATATAATGTAATTTTTAATATAAAATCAGTTATGCACTCGGATTTTGAAGGGAAATGGAAGTCAATAGCAAACTAATTAATTCATTAACTGCCTTTTGTTATTCGTTGTTCGATATGAAATGCGCTTTCAGCAGTAGTTTATTTATTTTGCAAAGTTCAACTTCTTCACACTACCAGGTAACAACGCTTCCAGTTCTAAATACCGATTTACATTCGGGTCGGGGCTCTGATTTTGACACATGTTGAATTTAATCTCCTTCCTTTAATTTGCAATCTGTGAAGAGGTTAAAAACACACACACACACACACACAGTGTGGCCTTCAGGTAGTAAGTAGTCAAGATGTGATAAGAGACGCATGTTATTGTCCATCTGTTTATTATTATTGTTATTGCTGTTCAAAGGATATCTCGTTAAACAAAGAGTGCAATGGTGAAGATTTCCAATCACACAATCAGGCATGCACACGCATTCCAGTCATAGAAAACAGGGCCGAAAGAGAAATTCTTTTAAGTGGACACTCAGGCCACTTGTACTATATTAAACACGTTTTCATGGAGACACTTATATAATCATAGTATAATGGGAGGTTTCATATCTACAAAAGAGATAGGAAGAGCGAGAAGGCAAATGCAGTTTTTTTATTGCAGTACATTCGTCAAAATACATTATATATATATTAAGTTTGCAACTTGATCCATTGAATGCCAGATATGAAAAAACAATACCATATTATTTATTTTCCTTAGTGTTAAGAATTCATCTGCGTAATTCATAGTATACCAAAATTACAGTCGAATCTGTGCATAGAGTCACCTGTTTATAGCGGGCATTCGTCCATAGGGACCACCAAAAAATTAGTGCTGTGACTAGCGGCAACACCTGTCACTAACAGGGTTTTTGGTTCTTGAGGTACTGCATTAAATAGATTTAAGTATGCGAATAAATGAATTATAAATATAGGTATAGTTCTGAAAAGTTCTTTAATTAGGAAAGCAAAAGAACTTATTTTTCCTATTTCTTATATATATATATATATATCAGGACTTTACCGGGACACCTTTTTTCAAGCCGGACGGGACTTAATATATATTTTTGTTCCTTCGACGTTTGAAGTGTGACGACGTTTTTTTTTTGAAAATAATTTCCAGAAAAAATAAGTGGCGACGTTTTTTTTAGACAAGACTTTCTAAAAAATAAGTGGTGACATTTTTTTAAAAAGAATCTCCCAAAAAATTCTCAGAAAGAGGGATGACGTTTATTAGAAAAGAATTTTTCAGACATCTATAAAAAACGTCGTCACTTATGAATGACAAACGAAGAAAATATTTAAGTCCCGGCCCGGCGTCTAAAAAAACCCGGGACACCGGGCCGAGACGCCTGGTCGTTTCTGATATATATATATATATATATATATATATATATATATATATATATATATATATATATATATATATATACTAGCGTATGTTACCCGGCGCTGCCGGGATTTTCCAACTTGACAAAGTTTGGAATGAAAAAATCACACAAATAATTTCAGTGAAATCATTACATGTGACTTTTCATATTAAAACCAGTTCCTTAAAAAGTTGTAATTGAGTCTTCATTGCCATTTTTCCGTTTGTATTCCTTAAGGCTGGGTATTTTAAACATCGTAAAACAGAAGAAATCACACGAATAATTTCAGTGATGTCATCGCATGTGACTTTTCATATTAAGATCAGTTCTTCAACGTTGTCATTGTGTCTTCATTGCCATTTTTTCCGTTTTGTATTCCTTAAGGTGGGTATTTAAATATCATAAAAATAGGTTATTTTGAAGCCATTTCGTAGAGTGCTATGTTGTTTTCTAATGAAAAAGTTCCTTTAAAATCGTCATTTCATCATCTTTGCCATTTTTTCCGTTTTGTATCCTTTAAGGCTGGGTATTGGCATCACTCTCCATCTTTAGGCATTATTAAAAATTGATTAGCCCGATTTTGCAATATAAAAAAATGTTGATATTTTCCACAAAAGTTAAATTTGGACAGGAAAAAAAAATATATTTTTAGTAATCAGGTAGAAAACGAATTTTCCGGGAACATTTTAAAAAACAAAAACACAGTCTAGTACCTCAGTCTTATCCACAGAAAATTTGGGCAAAATCTAACTTGTAAATTTTAAAAAAATCGGCAAAAACGTTTGGGCGAATAAAATAAGCATGTCGATGACGAACTTTCGGGAATTGACAACCCCACTAAACACTCCATGAGCTCTCAAAACTATTCACTGAAAAATTTCGTCAAGATCTAATGAACCGTTCGGGGAGATACAGGGAAACGAACGAACGCACAAACGAACGAACGACGGATTCTTTTTTTAAGTAAGTATATATATAATATATATATATATATATATTATATATATTAATATATATATATATATATATATTATAATATAGATATATATTATATATATATTAGTATATCTATATATATATATTTTTATTTATATATATATAAACTATAAATCAATATTTGCTTTTTTTAATAACTGAGAAGAGAAATACAATCAACATTCGGTGACGTCGTCCTGAAGACACCAGTTATATTAAACATAAATAAAATAACCGACTGGACCTTTATCACAGGATTTCTTTTTTATTTTCATCACAAAACTACCAAACTGTTTCATCACCAAGTGATACTGTCACCAAAGAACTATTTCAGTAGAGGGATTTTTTCTTCTCGATGAATATATAGTTTTTCTTAATAAGGTCGGTATTTTTATCATTCTCCAACTTTCAAAAGGGCGAAAACTTTTATTTACCTCAACCCCATAGTTGTTATTATTATTATTGAAAGTGAAAATACTTTATGCTCGGTCCATGATTCCCACAATTAATATATATATATATAAATATTCATTTATAACTGTACGAATAGGAAGCATTGCAAAAAAAAATTGAGATCAGGGATGAGGGCAGAATAACCCTTACATGTATTTATACATTAAGAAAAAGAGAATAAGTGTCTGGACAGTTGGAGGATAGGTATATTAGTATTTTTTATTCATGATTTCATTATCGTGCATCAATAAGTGTTCATTGTTTGTCTATGAAAGTTTTTTTTTTTCAGTTGGAATGTAATATGTATTTTTTGCTTACTAGGATTCAAAAGAATTGCATCCGACTGGATATAATTAAATACTTTTTTAATGATAAAGTGTACAGACATTTCAATGGTTTTACCAAAATTGGGAGGATGTGAACCTGCGTCCTCAACATTGAGTAATTTATATATATTTTAGTACAATGACTTTTTAAAAATGTTCCATCTCTTTATTTTTAAGGATTTTTTTATTAAGAATGTTTGTTTTTATTTTTTTTGCATATTAGTATCAACTTTAATAATTTTGTAAAGACTTTATTTGTTTTGAATAGTTATATATAAAAATACATATATCAACATTAGGAGGTATTATAGAAACCTAATATTAAGATATCAAAATTTGTCCCCCCGCGAAAGTTGCGTCATAAGAAACTAAATGATCGTAGGAAAATGGATTTTGGTTTGACCTCCCTTACACCCCCCCCTCCCAAATTGCATTCAAATGTTTCGTTATTAACCAAAACTTTTATGTTATTATTTATTTTGAAAAAAATAGTTTAACAAAATTTAGCTATGATCAATTTATTACTTTGTTATTTTTTGCAAATTTTCGTCAAATGAAATGGATATAATCAACGTCATAGATTTATATTCTCAACCATGTGAGGGAGTTACTGTATGAAAACTAAGATGTGAAAAGCTATTTATTTATAAAATAACTTAAAAATATCAACATGAGTACCCTCTTTTTCTTTTTCCATCTTGAAAATATAAAATAACCCTAGTAGGAGCTGTTATTAAAAAAATGGTTGGTGCGTCAACACTTATGTTCATTTATTGGCTCTAAATATTATTTGAAGTACAAATATTTTTTTTTTTTTTTTTTTTTGACAAAAAAAACAAATAACATACTTTATAAATAGCTTTTATTCTAAAATATTAAAATAAAATATTAACAAAGTTAATTTTTTCAAAATAAGTAATAACAAAAAAGTTTTGCTTCATAACGAAACATTTGAACGCAATTTTTTTGGGGGGGGTAAGGGGGGGGGTTCAAACCAAAATCCATTTCGTACGATCATTTAATTTCTTATGACGCAACTTTCGCAGGGGGATAAATTTTGATATCTTAATATTAGGTTCTATAATACCCCTTATAAACATTTAGTTTAAAATTAAAACTCTAAACATAAGTCAAACAATAGTTAAATAAACAATCATTAGAATAAAAACACTTAACATTACAACAGATTAAAAGAAACACAGTACCAAATAAATTAAAAAAGATAATATAGAAATTACATTGGCTCATACATTTGAAAATCTTAGGTAGCTTTTATAATGGCGGATTAGTCGTCGAAGAAATTTCAAACTCCATTGTGCTCCATCAGGTCTTTTTATTTTGTTATATAAAAAATAAATGTGTTTCCGTGGAAGACAATATGTATAAATAAACATCATAGTTCTAAATTATATATATATATATATATATTATATATAAATGTGAAATACTGTTTTTAAAGAATACCATGAAAGTAGATTATATTGGCAAATGCAACTAGTTTTTATCCCCAAAAAAATAATGAAACTGAATTATAACTAGAGGCATATATACACTCAGAGAGTGCAAACCTCCGCCGTCACGGGGTCCTTATGAACCTTCCGAGGCGGACTTTTCACGACTGGGGCGGCGTACGGGGGAAGTCCCTTTCCCCTTTCGACAGAAATTCCGAAGGAATTACGCTCCGGCGCCGGATTTTATAGACAGGACATCTATTGGCATATATTACTCACTTGAAATATTTATTAGTATTTAGCTGTTTTGCATCTTAAAGAAGCACGAAGGATGCCAAAATTTTTCACTTGCGTTTGTTGGTTTCCACTTTGTTAGTGTTGTTCCGTTTTTGGTTGTCAGCATGATAACTCAAAAACAACCAACGCCAGTGAAAAAATTTGGTGGAGTTCGTTGGAAGTAACAAAGGAAAAAGTGATTAAATTTTGTATCCAAATGCAAATACAAGGAATGGTTTGTTTTATTTACTTTTCCAATTGAGTTAATTTAATAGTGGTTGAAAACGCAATAAGTCACTTGCTTTTTTCCATGAGAACAATCTAATATATATCACCATTTTATAATAGGTTTCTATTCGTATATAATACTCAAACATTTTGTAAGCTCCGTATTTGTATTTAAGTGTTTATCTGCCATATAATTTATGTTGTGATTATAATTTGACATCTCCTTGGTTTATCAATAATAATCAGAGCTCCACGGATGCGAGGAACTCTACATATCAGAGGAGTATGCGATGTAGGAGCTGATTAAATATTTCAAGGGACATCGATTTTTGTTTGCAGTGGAGAATCGTTTTTTACATATTTTTACATTTTCACGTTAGTACAAAAGCATATGAAATAACCCTTTTACCAGTGACAGTGATAGAGTCATCTTCGCTAGCCAATCAGCTATAATAAATAATATAAAACATATTTATATTTCATGTTGCAAGCTAACACAATGACATTTCAGAGAACTAAAAATTAAAAAAATAAATATGTCAGATACTAATTTTTAAACATTTTTTTCGATCGCATTATTACTGTAGTATCAATATAAAATACGCTATTTATATCGTTGCTTACTCGTCTATGGTAAGAAGCAAGCATATAGTCAGCTAAGGGCACCCAACAAGTGGGCCTTCTCTCCCCCCCCCCCTCAAGGCCAAAATGGATGCAAACAGGGCGGAGTAATGATTAGAGTAAAAGAGATTTTACAGATTCTTGAAGGTTGATTCGTGCACAGATATTTTTGTCTTCTTCTTCTTAAAGAAAGAAGACAAAATGGTTAAAGTAGTACACTGTATCATTATGCCTATTATCTGCATAGCAAAAAAATATATACTATATATATGTATAGACTTCCGCCCAAGAATACCAAAGCTTCTGTCCTTGAGTGCAAGTCTTCTTTTTAGAGCAATGAACTCCTTCTTGTGCCGGAGGGAATGAATAAATTAGTGTGCAATATATTTTTTCATATTCTTTGTAAATGTCAGAAGTTTAATGAATGCAGTCAGGATTTTAGAAAGGTGGCTTCTGTTTAATAAATACTTCATCAAAGACTTAAACACTTACTTTTTGCCATTTAACCCTGGATAGTAAAAAGAGAAGGATATATACATATATCTATCTATCTATCCATATATATATATATCTTTATAGAGTATATATCGTATATATATATATATATATATATATATATATATTATATAATATTAGGGTTTTTTCTTATTTTCAAATGTTTGAAATGTTAGCAACATTGTCGAGTTTCTGTTTCTTGGTGATAAAAGAAGACGACATCCAATTTGTTGAACAAAAACGGTCAACAATTACGGTGTCGCACAACGAGGTCCAAGTTTTAAAAATTTAGTAAAAATATAGTTTTTCCGCAAATTTCTTCAAATGGTGACCGTTACAGACTTCAATAATACGTATTAATTTAAAAGAAATCTTAATTTTATACCAGGAGTATCTTTGATGTTTTTAATAAAACAAAGTTTTTCAGTAAAATCAAAGAAAAAAATGTAGTGGTGTAATGATAGCATATTTCATAGCTTTTTTGTACCAATTAACTTCACTCGCCTGTAGAAGTGACTTGTCGCTTCAGAGTAAAATAGTATTTTTAAGTTTAGTACATATTAATAAATATATAAATGATTTTGGAGTTATTTAGTTACCAAAAACATTAAATTCGTCAACATCTGTACGTATGCCAAAAGAAATCCTTTTGTTTTGCTTATCGGAAGGCGGTCCGGCACCCTCAAACACTGAGTTGTGAACACCTCTTACTTTGCTAAGCTCAAAATTGTATAGTTACTAAAAGTAATTAAACTTGAACAAATGTTTATTACTTCATGACTTCCTAAGGTTATATCGGACAAAAACACGATTAGGTGGGGAATATTTAGAACTTAATGATATAATTGTTGTAAGGTGGCTACATCTTATTACATATTTTTATTATAAATAACTGCCATCAACTTTAATTCTTTTAAATGAAATACTATTCTATCGGAAAAATGATTTCTTATTTAATGCTTTATTCGAAAAGTTGCCTATTTGAAGATATATATATATATGCCCTTAATTTACCATAAACCTTTTCAAATATAAATCCAATATGTATTATTAAAGGTTTTTCACAAATAAAAAAAGCAAAAGTTGGATTTAAATTCCCTACATTACTTTTTTGTTAGACTATATATATATATATATATATAATAGAAATAAATATATATATATATATATATGTATGAACAATATATATCCAATATATTATAGAAGATTTTTTATCAGGACAAAAAAAAATTATTTTATATTTCTACATTA
>CP045910.1:2527752-2539342 GCA_013387185.1 Caligus rogercresseyi
TTAATTTTGAATAAATGAATCATTGAGAAAAAAAAAAAATTATATATATTATATATCCACAAACAGGCTATAAAACAAATGGAAAAAATTAAAAGTGATTAACCGTTATGAAGAAATTATTGAATATTTACTCATTTTTTATAACTTTTACTCATATATATTTATATTTAAAAGAAGTGGTTTATTTGATTTGAGAATTATATAATTGTGTAATCTTTTCGAAGCTTTAATTTAAAACATCAATGTCATTTATGCAGTGCAATTCATAAAAACAAAGATTTAAGAATCTAATAAAACACAAGAGCTGAAGCTTTCATCTAAATCCAGAAAGGATATTTAGAAAAAAAAACTTAAGGCATCAGGAACTTTGTAACGCTTAAGATTCCATGGTATGAAGTCTGGAATGCAGAAATTTGATTGGCTGGTTGGCATCATGTGTGATGGCTTTACTAGCATGTCATTCGTCAGCAGAAAAGTGTCGTAAAGACTTGAAAATATTTTCCTATTAAAATAGAAGCGTGATACTAACTTTTATAACCTTAATCTAAAGCTAAGAGATAAATAGGATATTTTTTTGAAACGTGATTTGCTGAAAAAACGAGCGGGAATAATAGTAAAGAGAGTCGGCATTATGAAATAAAACATGATTTTACTTGCTGTTGTGTGACATCAATTCAGAAAGAAGAATATTATCCTTTAAAGCATAAATTGTCATGGGTCCATGTTATTTATGAGTCCCCTGCCTGGAATCCTCCACTATCATGTATTATTCATAATTAAATAATGCACCAGTTCATACTCAATCAGAGTAATGATTGTTTGTTTTGTTTATTCATATGTAACGATAAATGGATCATCACTTCCATTATCGGACGTATTAAAAGAAATATTTAATTGGTGAGTTTTTTTGCTCCTAGTTAAAGGTATGATAGTTATTGGACTTCGTATAAATCTGGACTCGGATATTGATCTGATACCCAGAAATGGAGATTCATGCAACTAAAGCGTTATAGTAAAGTAGCACATGTAAGGAAAAAGTAAACCAAAAAAGTTGGCCAAAATTTTGGTTATTTTCTTTAACGTTAGATGTCGCTAGTACATGAAATTACGTCACAATCCTATTTAAAAACAGTTTGAAGGGATTAAGTTAAGATTAAGTAGATTACGGAATCCATAAGACACTCAAAAATATACTTTTTTCTAAATAAAAACGTCTCCAAATATAGATAATATAAGGAATTTAATATTATTTTCAAAGAGCTCTAGCATCAAAGCAGCGCCCCTACCGGACTAAAGAAGAACTTAAATTTTGGCCAATTCCTTGTGGGAAAAAAGGTAGAATTTTATGTTATGCATGCGCTACTTTACTTTAACGCTTTAATTGCAACTAAATAAAAATGTGATTATTCACATTTTTTTCTTCGATATAGCATACTTTTTATCCATTCGTTTTATCTTTGAATATTCTAACAAAGAAAAATATTTATTACTATTATTTATGATTGACTGCTTAGAATATGTAAGGAAGGACAACATTCCATCACGAGTCTTCATCAATTAGTCAACTATTTTTTTTAAAATACCTTTATCATGCATAGATCCTCCATTAACTACTTGCAGTTGACCAGGAAGCCCTTGGACTACAGAGGCAGACTTTACAAAATATCGTATGGATATATCATCAGTAATATATTTCTTCAATGAACTTTTTGAGGACTTGCAAATAATAAAAAATAACTAGAGGCATATATACACTCAGAGAGTGCAAACCTCCGCCGTCACGGGGTCCTTATGAGCCTTCCGAGGCGGATTTTTAACGACTGGGGCGGCGTAGAGGGACGGGGAGGGTTCCCCTAGACGGAAATTCCGAGAGGAAGACGCTCCCGGCACCCGATTTCCCAGCACAGCGGCATCTATGGGCAGAGTAGGCTAACTTGAAATATTTATTTGTATTTAGCTCGTTTTCATCTTAATTCTGCACTCAGAGATGCCAAAATTTAATCACTTGTTACTTTTGGCATTTCCAACAACTCCACTAGTTTCATCCAAATCCGTTTCGTATTTTTGAGTTATCCTGCTGACAAACAAACCAACCAACCAACAAACAAACAAACCAACAAACCAACGCCAGTGAAAACAAATCTCCTTCGGCGGATGTAATAAGACTACTGACGTTTCACATTCCATATAATCTTGAAATACATATACCTAGTATTCTATATATCTTGATATGTACTGGGTGTACCAAGTTTTCACTATATGTAAAATGTGCAAAAATGTTCATTTCCGTGTGCCATTGCTTTGCACTGTACTAGTAAGTATAATTGCTAACCATAAAAATTTGACCCCAAAGCACCTTTCAAATTGAATACACCATTAGTTAGATAACTCACTAATCGTAAGTGTTAAAACATGCAATAAAGCCATTTATAAGTCATTATTATATGCTTTGCCATCATTAGTAGATGAGAAAATGCCCCTTGGCACCTATGCACATAAAAAATTAGAAGGTTATATCACATAATACAGTTTTAATATATAAACAACTTTAGATCCTATAAGAGAGTTCACAACCTCTTAAACTATGGTGGTCTTGGAGTTATCAATTTTATGTTTTTGTGGAAATCGTTAAATCTTTATTGGGTAAGGAAATTGGGGAAGATCGATGAATTTTGGAAACTGCACCTGCATGAATTTCTCAGATGTATAAATGTATAGCTACATCTTACTCCTTATCGCGGCCCTAAACAACATTTTAAATTCATTGTGCCTTTACGTACGGATTAAAACTTTTATGTGGGTGCTGTATATATCGTAAAAAGATTCGAATTATCTTTGCAGTGGGAGGTGCTGATGAGGGGCTGCTTGAACGATTTTACAATTGCAACACGTGACGCAGATATAGCTGCTGACGTAACAATGGACAATTGTTTAATTAATAAGCTGGCTGAGAAATTTTACTCCGCTAGATTCAGCAACGTATACTTCATTGACCTTTTCGGATGGGAATATATTACCCGACAACATCGTTTCTTAGAAAATGCAAGCACTCTCCTACTTTAACTCCATTTATTGCATATTTGCAGCGACGAACTATTAATTTGCCTCCTCATAAAGTATAGAAACAAGTTTTAAACATCTAATGAGCGATGGTTTAAGTACATATTTTTAATGTGAACTCTGGAGGTTTCATCAAAATAGTTTAAAGACGCTCACGAAATGTGCGTTTTCTGTCATTGTTCAAAAGAAACGACGGATCACATTTATGGGAATATCCCAAATGAAGCGGGATCTACAAAGAAAGCAACAAAATTGGTGAAATCGATTTCAATAATAAACATATTGGAAAGCAAGATTTTCTTGCTCCGTCCTGCAACGATAAAATTGATGCAATCATCGTAAAAGCCACTACATGTCAATATAAACTAAGAACGGGACAAGACAATAATCTTCAAGTGATTTTACCTATCATAAAAATATATAATTTTTATGGGTTTTATCATAATTCAATTGATGACAGCCTTCATTTAGCCTTTGTAAAATGATCCCTTGTTGGCTTGTGAAAGTCGTTTTGAAGGCACAGATTGACTCCAGCGGCGATAATCACTTCGTATAGCTTGGTAGCAAGTGATCTGTTGTTTCCTTACTATCCTGTCAAAATCTATAGAGGCTCTGCGGGTCAGAGAAGAACTTTTTCCCGGACTTCAAGTGGCCCATGAGGGGAATGGGACAATTCAGCGCCGCCGACTCAGCGCCGCCGATTCAGCACCGCCGATTCAGCGCCAGCCAATTCAGCGACGGCCGATTCAGCGCCAGCCAATTCAGCGCCAGCCATTTAGCGCCAGCCAATTCAGCGCCAGTCAATTCAGCACCAGCCAATTCAGCGACGGCCGATTCAGCGCCAGCCTCAATGACTTTGATTTTTAAAAAATCAGACCTTTTTTCAAAGAAAATTATGTTTTCTGTTGCAGTACAATTGGTCAAACCTGGAACAAGATAAATGTCATGCAGAAGTATTCAACAGCAATATGGTATTGGGGTTTCAAACCCACCTACATTGGTAAAAATACGAGTAAAGAAACCCTCAAATGCCATTTTGTGCCCATTGGGTCCTCGGGTCCCGCCAGCCGCAACAATGGGGTATTGGGGTTTCAAACCCATCGCAAATTGTAACAATACGAGTAAGAAACCCCTCAAATGTCATTTTGTGCCCATTGGGTCCTCGGGTCCCGCCAGCCGCAACAATGGGGTATTGGGGTTTCAAACCTTTCGCCAACTGTAAAAATACGAGTAAGGAACCCCTCAAATACCATTTTGTGCCCCTTGGGTCCTCGGGTCCCGCCAGCCGTAACAATGGGGTGTTGGGGTTTCAAACCCTTCGCCACTTGTAAAAATACGAGTAAGGAACCCTCAAATGCCATTTTGTGCACCTTGGGCCTTCGGGTTCCGCCAGCCGTAACAATGGGATATTGGGGTTTCAAACCCTTCGCCACTTGTAAAAATACGAGTAAGGAACCCCTCAAATGCCATTTTGTGCACCTTGGGCCCTCGGGTTCCGCCAGCCGGAACAATGTGGTTTGGGGTTTCAAACCCTTCGCCACTTGTAAAAATACGAGAAAGGAACCCCTCAAATGCCATTTTAGGCACCTTGGGTCCTCGGGTTCCGCCAGCCACAACAATGGGGTGTTGGGGTTTCAAACCCATCGCAAATTGTAAAAATACGAGTAAGGAACCCCTCAAATTCTATTTTGAGTACCTTGAGTCCTCGGGTCCCGCCGGCCACAACAATTGTGTATTGGGGTTTCAAACCCATCGTAAATTTTAAAAATACGAGTAAGGAACCCCTCAAATGCCATTTGCTCACCTTAAGTTCTCGGGTCCCGCCAGCCGCAACAATGTGGTATTGGGGTTTCAAACCCATCGCAAATTGTAAAAATACGAGTAAGGAACCCCTCAAATGCCATTTTATGCACCTTAAGTTCTCGGGTCCTGCCAGCTACAAAAATGGGGTATTGCAGTTTCAAATCTTCCGCCTATTGTAAAAATACAAATAAGGAACTCCTCAAATGCCAACTGCAACCTTGGAATACCGGGTTTGTTTTAAAATCCACCAACAATGGGGCTCCCGAGCTGTTTGTTTATTTTGATAAGTTCAAGCTCTTCACGCCAGGGGTACTAGGAGTTGGTTCAATTTCCATTGTTATTATAAGTATTTGATCAATTATAATAACGTCAATGACTTTTTAAAGCCGAGTTTCTTGGTTGATAAGATAATCTTATCAAAAGACTTAAAAGTATTAAGTAACTAAAACTCATATTAGAACCGGATCCAAGTGGGGGTATACCTTCCCAAATGGGGATTTTGAAACATTGAGGGAGGGGGTCGCGACGTGATTATCTCAAATGACTTACTCAGTTGTCAATTTTTTTTTTAAAGTTTGGGAACCTTTGGTTTAGAAAAGTAATGCCATTGAGAAGCTATAGCATCGTGTGGAGCCTGTTATTGCAAAAGGAGGAAGTTGGATTGAATTAACATGAAAGGAAAAGTAACTAAATCTTGTTTGGCATAAAAAAGTCAATTAGAGAGTCTTGATAATAATCCAGTCAATCTGGATAACGGCACACCTGCGTTCTTGCTCGTTCCAGATTACAGGTTGTAGATTTCCATATGCGACCATGACGATGATAAAATTCAACTGAAATAATTTATTATATGTTGGCTGTCTGCTAAAAGATCAGCTGTGCGGATCGGAGGACGTCATCCTAATTGCAGGGTGTCCTGCAAAACCGCCACATTAGATCTTACCACTCTGTTCAATTTTCATCTCTTAAACCATAGAATGTTTTGCAAGTGGCGAGTTCAAAATATTTATTTGTTTATTTATTTTTGTTTAAAAAACTTCTAAATATTTTTGTGTGATTTTAAACATGGACTTAAATCTAAACCCACAAAAAGTGCTCAATAAAAGAAAATGTGATTACTTTATGTAGATATAAATATAATGCAGTTTAACTTTATTAATAAGTCAAGAAAAAAATCTTTTTGCTAAATTATGTAAAAAGCACGCAACATTGTTCACAAAAAAAGTATTTAATAGAGGTGAGCGACCATAATTGGCGAAGGGTTTAAAACCCCAATACCCCATTTTTGTGGCTGGCGGAACCCGTGGACCCAAGGTGCATAAAATGGCATTTGAGGGTTCCTTTCTCGTATTTTTACAAGTGGCGAAGGGTTTGAAACCCCAATACCCCATTGTTCCGGCTGGCGGAACCCGAGGGCCCAAGGTGCACAAAATGGCATTTGAGGGGTTCCTTACTCGTATTTTTACAACGAAGGGTTTGAAACCCCAATACCCCATTGTTACGGCTGGCGGAACCCGAAGGCCCAAGGTGCACAAAATGGCATTTGAGGGGTTCCTTACTCGTATTTTTACAATTTGCGATGGGTTTGAAACCCCAATACCCCATTGTTCCGGCTGGCGGGAACCGAGAACCCAAGGTGTGCAAAATGGCAATTGAGGGGTTCCTTACTCGTATTTTTACAATTTGCGATGGGTTTGAAACCCCAACACCCCATTGTTACGGCTGGGGAACCCGAAGGCCCAAGGTGCACAAAATGGCATTTGAGGGGTTCCTTACTCGTATTTTTACAATTTGCGATGGGTTTGAAACCCCAAAACCCCATTGTTCCGGCTGGCGGAACCCGATGGCCCAAGGTGCACACAATGGCATTTGAGGGGTTTTTTACTCGTATTTTTACCAATGTAGGTGGGTTTGAAACCAAAATACCCCATTGTTGTTGAATACTTCTGCAAACAATTATCTTGTGCCAAGTTTGACCAATTGTACTCCTAAAGAAAACATAATTTTCTGTGAAAAAAGGTCTGAATTTTTTTAAATCAAAGTCATTGAGACTGGCGCTGAATCGGCCGGCGCTGAATTGGCTGGTGCTGAATCGGCCGGCGCTGAATCAGACGGCGCTGAATCGGCGGTGCTGAATCGGCGGCGCTGAATCAGACGGCGCTGAATCGGCGGTGCTGAATCGGCGGCGCTGAATCGGCGGCGCTGAATTGTACCGTACCCCCCAATGAGAAACCTATATTTTAACCATCTTTCAGAAGATGAGATGAGCGGATTCTTAATCACTTTTGTGCACATGCTCACTGATAAATCTAGTTCTCTTTTCCTTAGGTAGCTAATGAAGGGCTATAAGGTAGTTGTTAAGTGTAGATTGCAAAATTTCGAGGATGGTATGTTAAACAATTTTAACCGAGTGGTAGTTTATGGCTTGATTATCGGCACTTGTTTCCCGAAAATGGTCATTTAATGATAAAAGCAGATTTGTGAATTAAATAAAAACTGAAATAATGATAAATTACTATTACAAAGCATCTTTTTAAGTTCTTTGGTCATACAAAGAATGAAAAATCGAATTGTCATCCTTATAATCCATTGTCTATGGTTTTAACCTTTTTCGCAGCTAAGGCATTACAATTTTCATTGCAAAAATATCAGTTAAAATAGAAAAAGGCCGTATTTACAATAAAAATATTTTGTCTTTTCGGCCAGTTGGCCACCTGTTGTTCCGAACTACTGGTATGGAAAATTTGGGATGACGTTACATAAATGCTCTCCAGCCGCTATAGAGTACAGGAACACAAAAGCATCCCATTGACACACCTTATAATAGATCTTGGCACGTCCGTGACGCAGAGGTTTAAAGACACCTTTGGACATTCAACAAATATGTTTTCCTGAAACGAGGCCTTTATTTTGCCACATAAACATAAAAGTCTTAAGAACAAAACAATGATATAACATTTTAAGTTTTGAAATAACAATAAATATTATAGTTTAAACTAAATATTCCATTACAAGATCACGAAATAACTACATATTCATAAAACAAAAAGCGATCATACTCATATTTGTACTAAGTCTCCAATCCAATGTTTTTATGCAATATTACGTGGCACACGTGTTTATTCGGGAATAAGGCGTGCAATAAAAAATTATCAGTTTGTGTTCATATTATTTAAATCAACTTGTCAAATTTCGTCCGTTTCAAAACTATTGAGAAATATTTATTGTAAAAATATTTACAAAGAAAATGGCAGTGTCACTTAAATACATTAAATTCCTTATTTTTTCACCTTTATATATTGTTTGGCGAATGGGCTCGAACTCTGTCCACGGTAGTTCATCAACTACAGATCCCACATCTAAAAAGATATATATTATATATAATATGTCTATCGACTCATATATGACCACCAAATTAGAAAGTGATGTTGTCAAAGTAAAAATAATACTCATTTTTATCATTTTATTTATTTTTAGATAATTTTTTCCACATACCTTAAATATATACATATATTTAGATTTCTTTAATGAAGCATCATATAAGGCTATGGAATTAATTAATTTAGTTTTAATGCATTTTATAAGTTTCTAATGGACCTGCATTGAAGATATCAGACATGTATAAACGTTTAAAAAAAGGGAAACCACGGCTCATTATATATCTTAATTAAAGCAGTTCATGTACATTTCCTATGAAAAAATTGGAGAATTTATTATCAATTAGAGACATGCATGAACTACAGGAAACTTTATTATTTAGAAATTAATAGCCCTATTTTCTCTTTAAGCTGAACAATTTGAATAAAATCACTTAAGCTTTTGATACATCAATGCATACAGAGAAATAATTTATCATATACTAACCAATAAAAATCATTAATATATATATATATATCTGGAAACGACCGGGTACCCGGCCCGGGTCCCGGCTGTTTTTAACGTCCCGGCCTGGTGTCTCAAAATCACCGGGCCGGGAATTTAATATTTTCTTTCATGCGTCATTCTGTAAGTGATGACGTTTTTTATAAAAATTATAAATAAAAAATAAGAAAATGTATTCTAAAATAACGTCATTACTTTTTTTGGAACTTATTTTCTAAAAAAACGTCGTCACTTTCAGGATGACGAAGGAACGAAAATATACTGAAGTCCCGGTTGTTTCCTGATATATATATATATATATAGAACTATATGATTATTAACGTACATCCAATCTGAAATACATGAAAATAAATTGTGACATTTTAACATCTAAAACTAGAGTTCATCAATAATCTATTCACAAAATTAAAAACATTTTTTGATAGGGGGGTTTTTAGTGCTTCTAAGTTTGTAAAGAAGATTTTGAATTTTTGCGACAACATAATTTATTTTGGTTTGATCAGGACCTTTATATATAAAACAAATGCCATCAATTCTTAAAATATGGGAAGAATGTATTATTTGTTACATCCGCAAAGTGTGAGAATAAGCATAACTAAAGTCATATCCAAAGAAAAAATAACACGAACCAAAAATTTCAATAGTAAAATTCAAAAAAAGTTTTTCAGCATTCACAAAACACTAAGACCCTTCTGCTTTATATTATTCTGGCCCATACAAAGTTATTCAAAAAATAACAAAAAAAATATTATAAGAGAATACACACTACAAAAATTATTTTTGTATATAATTTAAGGCCGTAAAGTTATTTAGAGGGAAAGTATGTAGTTCATTTTATCAATAGTTATTTTAAGTTGTTTTTGTTGTTTTTATATGTGAATACTTTACCTTTTAGTTATTATTTTGTTATGAGACGGTCAGTGGGCATGAAATAAGTTTTAATTATTCGTCCAAAGGTGCACACTACAAATATATTTATGTGCGTATGTGTGTTACAAATTATTTACGATTATGTAGTTAATTTTAGAAGCGAAACTGTTCACGTAGACAAATATTAGCTGGTCTAAAAATTATTAATAACAAAATTTGAATAGAGTAAAATAGTGAAGTAAAAAATCATATTAATGTCATTAAAAACGGTAAAAAAGTAATAAAACGAAAAACTAAACAAGGGCAGAATGGGAACTGTCCTGTCTAGTCTTCGAGCAACTTCTTTGGGCTACCCCAAACTATAGACATATTTAAATTATGTTGAAATATCCCATAACTCTAGCTACTACGTATACAAATGTTCTTACTGGTTTTTGATCCTTAACGGGACCAACACCACTATGGCTGGTTTTAGGACTTTTGAAGAGCCTGGCGTCCCTCTAAACACTTGAATGCCGTGATCCCTACAGGATACCCATCACCAAAAAGCCCATAATCACTATGAAATGCTTCGTAGGATTCAATGGCGATAGCCTTTACCACGGCTTGCTTGACGGAGTTAGAGAGAGTGGCGTCCTTTAAATCCATTGGAACCGTGAGATGGGATTCCCTTTTTGAGCACTGTTAATCACTCACGTTGATTGCTACACTTGGATACTTTTATCGTTTCTAAAAGAGTTACTTGTACTATACAGGGAATACTACTACTATAACCTGGAAAGGGAACTCCCTCCTTTTTAAGGCAAAGTTTAACTACTTTCGTAAAAAAAGAAAAGAGAAAAAATAAGGGAGTTCTTCTTATTAAGATTCGAATTCTCTTAGGCTGAGAGAGAAAGAATGAAATTAAGGACTGATAAGGCAGGGAAAACTACTATAACCTGGAAACGAACTTTCTCCTTTGTATTTCAATGTTTAACTACCTTTGTAAAAAAAGGAAAAAGACAGAGTTCCTATTCAGTAGTCCTTGGACAATATAAGAACTGAAATATACAAAATTATTATTATTTTATAATACATTATCCAAAACCTTCTTTGTTTAGTTACTATATTGGATCCATCCCATTGGATCCCGTATTCCGGCTTCTAAAGACAACTTCATTGCTTAAAAAACATTCATTCAATAGAATGTATTCCATGTATTTCACCTTCTTTCAAATATGAGTGGATGCTGAAAGTAAGCATGCTTCTTCTTCGTCCTAATGAGTGGATATGGATGGTGATATTGGAGATGGTTGTGCTCATTTGTAGGATAATGTTGTGCAACGAGAGTTGGGATGATTGAATCTTGTATTAAAATATAAATATGAATGAGCAAAGCAAAAGTTTTTTATGTCAAATAAGAGTCAACATTTGGATTCCTGTGTTTGGTTCGAGTCAATCATGGAATTTAAAAAACCCATGCTTTTACCTTGACAAGTTGACACGAAGATTTATAATCCATACAATGCAGAGCTGTCTATAGTTCTTATAGTTCCTAAGTTTAATATAACTATAAAAATTAAAATACACATTTTTTTAAATTATATTTTATTATTGTAAAATTGTTATATTTTTTTGGTTAAGATGTTTATTTATTAGCTAAAATCTATACAGTGTAAAAAATAAGAATACACTAGAAAGTAGGAGATTAAAAAACACAATCTTAAGACAGATAAAAACAAAACATAAAAGAACATTATAATTTAAAATGATTGTCTAAAGATAAAATTCTAATATAGAATGAATTATTAAAAATTATTTCGTATTCAATATAAAAAGTTTATATCGTCTTATTGTCGATTTGATGAGTTTGAGGTATTCAAGAGAATTTGAAGGAATAAACTTTATCAAATCTCGGCCCATGTCCATAACGTCACAGATGAATGGGAATTTTTATTGAGTGGGCTGAATAACGAGCCGCTGCCCCAATCATAAT
>CP045910.1:2539442-2583325 GCA_013387185.1 Caligus rogercresseyi
GGTCCTATCTGTTCTTAGGACCTTCGGTCCCTGGGACAGTTTGACAGGTTGTGAGCGTTCAGCTTGTTTCGCGTTCAGTGTTTCCGTTCAGCGTTCAAACAAAATTAGCGTTCCGTGCAGCGTTACGTTCAATGTTTTGCGTTCAGCGTTCCGTTAGTGCTCAGCGTTCAAATATTTAATAAGAATTTCCCAAAAAAAAGTACTGTGTAGTTGACGTTTTTTTTTTAAAGAAATAAGAATTTCCAAAAAAAAGGAATACGTAGTGAAGAGTTTTTTTTTTTAGAAAAGAATTTCCAAAAAAGTACTGTGTAGTGATGACGTTTTTTTTAATAGAAAGAATTTCCGAAAAAAGTAATGCGTAGTGATGACGTTTTTTTGAAAAGAAAAGATTCGAAAAAAGTAATGCGTAGTGGATGACGGTTTTTTTTTAGAAAAAAAGAATTGCCCAAAAAAGTACTGGAGTTAGTGATGACGTTTTTTTTAAAGAAATAATGTCCCAAAAAGGATACGTAGTGATGACGTTTTTTCCGAAAAAAAGTCCAAGAAATGTTTGGAAAAATTGAATGCATGAACGCAAAAACTCTTTTTTTGTTGCGTTCAACGTTCAGCATTCAAAAAAAGTTGCGTTCCGTTCACCAAGCCTGGTTCTTGAGATCGTCTTTTGCCAGTCCTTTTTCCATAAAATGTTGAAAGGATATTTATTTAGTACGTTCTAACTTCTAATAATATATGCTTATATTCTATTACAACTTGGCTTTAATTCAATAGCAACAAAAGGGATTTAAGAATATTTATATAGACAATTTGGAAACATTTTTTCTCTCTCAAAATAGTGGCTTTTCAGTATACAATCGTCGGTCATTACTCATTAAATGTTTTGTAAAAAGTAATTCATTCATAACCTTTCGTTCAACCGCTATAGGCTAATTTTTAAGTATGTCATGAGCATCGACGATTTATTACCTCGCCGAAGGAGGTATTGTTTTCACTGGCGTTGGTTTGTTTGTGTTTGTTTGTCAGCAGGATAACTCAAAAAGTACGAACGGATTCGGATGAAACTTTGTGGAGCTGTTGGAAATGCCAACAAGTAACAAGTGATTAAATTTTGGCATCTCTGAGTGCATAATTAAGATGCAAAACGAGTTAAATACAAATAAATATTTCAAGTTAGCCTACTCTGCCAATAGATGTCGCTATGCTGTGAAATCGGTGCCGGGAGCGTCTTCCTCTCGGAATTTCCGTCGAGGGGAACCCTCTCCCGTCCCTCTACGCCGCCCCAGTCGTGAAAAATCCGCCTCGGAAGGCTCATAAGGACCCCGTGACGGCGGCGGTTTGCACTCTCTTGAGTGTATATATGCCTCTAGTTAATGTTGTAATAAAAATCAATATTTAATACTAAATAATAAGATGTTATTTAACAAATAAAAGTTTCTACGCCCTTATCCTTAAACTATTGGCATACAACTGAATATTTAAGAAGGAAAAATGCATATTGACGTCATAAAAGAACAATGTTTCCTTTTAAAGAACTGACAAAAAGGACTGGACCGGAGTGGACTTCAGTCCTGGATCTAGATAAGGACCGACACAACGCTGCCCCTGATCCTTTTGATAAGATGTTCATCAAGGCAATTACTTCCTTTTCATCTGAGATAGTATATATATATATATAATAATTTTGAAAGAAGGAAAAATATATATATCCGCCGACGAGAACAATATCGTCTCCTACCACAAATGTTTATTTGGCGTGCTGTTGCAACACTACAAAAAATATATAGCTGAAGTCTTTGTTTTTGTAATGTTTGACTGAACTTAAATAGTAAAATATTTTTGTAATAAATTTGACTTGCGCTTTCAATCCACCGCTACCCATTGACTGAAATCATGCAATCAGTAGCGGTGTTTGTATTTTTACAAAATGTAGTGGCTTAATAAAAAAATATACGTTCGTTAGTACTGCTCTATCGAATACCAATCAATGATCCAGCTATGTCCATACCTCGATATTCAGTGCTACCATACGTTGCTTCAACAATTATATTCTCTATGGTAGTTTCTCAACGCAGGAAAACAATATATTCATTGTTTTATCATCTTTGACACTAAACAACTCTTCATTTCCTGAACATAAAATCTACAAAAAATAAAGGTTTTTTATTTGTTAAACTTCATGATCATGATTAACTTTAATTTTCTTATTTAAATATTAAACAAATGAACCTGCTCTTTGATGGTATAATGATATTTGTTAGTATATTCTTGCATTCCATTATATATATATAATTGATAAAATTAACAAAACAGTATATCTTAATTATATACAAAAGTGTGGTCAAATAAAAATATAAATTAAAACAAAATAAAGGAATTGACTAGACAGATAATATTTTAACATATCAACAAAACCTAAGGATAATAACAAAAATAAATACAAATATATCAAAAAGTTGATAAAATGGATAATACAAGGCTGCTATAAAAGTGTATCTAGGGAGTAGATCAACGGAAATAATGGTTTGATGTACTGGATTTATAGCGTCTTTTGAGGGTCTTTTGGGTTTATAAACATGAATTTCAATCCAAAAAGTCTTTTATTTAAAAAAGGGAATACACAATGCTATGAATAAAAACAAAAGGATATAAATAAATCTTAACAACACATTGGCAGCCATTTTGGATTAGTGTTTGACAAAAATTATAAATAATTATTTCATAAAAGAGAAAATTAATCATCATCACGAATCCTCTTTAAACTTTTAAAATAACTTTAGATAAATGAAGAATGCAGTTTTACATCCAAAGTGGAACTTTGTAATATAAAATGCAAATATATACAACTCTAAACAAATCAAGAAGATGCATAAAGCACTGTCCGTTCATTCTATGAGGCCAAGAAGATCCAAGCAATGAACATGTTTGGACTTTTATAACTAAAACATATCTAAATATATCAATGTTGTGATAATTAGGTCATTTCTACTATAATCATCAATTCAAAATTAGTCAATTGGGTAATTAAAAAACAACAAATATATTAAGTTTTGGCCATTTTATCAGGGAAATCCCGTCAACTTTGGGGTCATTATCGTTAAAAAAAGCTAAAATTGGGTCCCAGAGCGTTGAAAATATGAGGTTAAGACAGTTTTTCATTGAAGTTGATTCGTGTTCTATATGTTTGTTAATCATAAAACCACGACATCATGTGTGGGAATGATTTATTTCTCTCTAGCTCTCAAATGTGATATTTTGATAGTCACGGAACCTTGTAATTAAAAAAACTTATTTAATAATAAAAATACTTATTTAATAATAAAAATACTTAAAGGTAAAGAAATAGTTTGAAAAGCATAAATGTACATTGTAACCTATTTAATAAGACATATACATATATATAATTAGGGGTTGTCTTTAATTGTAATATCCTCATTTGGCTCATGGAATAAATGGATTTCCTTGGAGTAACGCGTTTCATCCTTTTGGTTTCCAGTGCCAACGATACTTAGGGTGAATTGAAGAGTGGTCTGTAGTCCATGGATAAGGGCTTTGCCAAGCCAGAGCTCATTCACTCTCTGGTGGAAGACTCCAGAAACATATACCTGGAATAAGGAGATAAAAAACTCAATAATATTTTGTAATATTACGATGAAGCTATTTGGATGCTTTGTCTATACTTATAAAAAAAGAATTCCGTTCGTTCGTTTGTGCGTTCGTTCGTTTCCCTATATCTCCCGAACGGGTCATTAGATCTTGACGAAATTTTCAGTGAATAGTTTTGGGAGCTCAGGGAGTGTTTTAGTGGGGTTGTCAACTCCCGGAAAATTCGTCATCGACATGTTTATTTTATTCGCCAAAACGTTTTTGTTGATTTTTTAAAATTTGCAAGTTAGATTTTGCCCAATTTTCTGTGGATAAGACTGAGGTACTAAGACGTGTTTTAGTTTTATTGAGTGTTTCCCGGAAAATTCGTTTGACACCTTGAAAAAAGGCTTGAAAATTTTGGTTGTCCATAGTTTGTAAGTGAGATGTTTTAGAGACAGAACGCAAACTAAAAGTTATCTGCATCTCTACTCAAAGAACCTAGATCCGGAAAAAAATTCCGGATCCAGAAACTCCCGGACCCGATTATGTCATTTCCTTAACTTTTGATTCTTTCCCATTTCGAAAAAACGCTACTCTAAAAGTACATCAAGAATAGAGTTTACAATCGGGTCCAAAAGAAATTTCCCGGAAAACCGGACCGGCCTGTCGGGAAATTCAAGAAAACCTCTGGGACGACTTTTTAATGCGAAAAAAAGTTCAAAACAAAACATACGAAACGAAGGCCTTGCAAAATAAGCCTAGGTTGGTTAAGTCAATGTCCGGCCTCCGGGACATATTTGGGCCGGGATCCGGATTTTTTTCAATTTGCAAGTTTTCGCAATATACTTTTGCACAATCATATTCAACTTCACAAAGGGAGCAACTTTGATGTTATCAGTATCCGGATCCGAGGTCATTAAGAGCCTCAAATCCGGGATTGAATATTAGGTCGAATTTCATGGACGAAGCGGAATATTTTGAAATCCTAAATTCTGGAGGGCCTTCTTTGGGTTGTCTGCTGAGTTGATTGCATCAAGTTATAAAATAGTATCTATAGAGTTTTGCATTTCTAATACGTTCGTGTCGGATATAAAATGAATTTTAGTTAATAATTTTTTGAGTTTTGGCATAAAAACTGGCAAAATGGAAAAGGGTTGTTTTCTCCGCTCCTGGGGAACTCACAGATTTCAACTTGAGTTCATAAGAAGGAGCTTAAAAAGCCTGGCAATACATTATAAAAAAGTCCTTCTCAATTGTTTTATATTTTTTCAGAAAACCCAAAAAACTGATTTTTTCAAAAAACTTAAGGGGGTTCCCCATGATTTTTGGCATTTTTATTATTTTTGTTAATATAGTTGTTCCCAATTGGGAAGTATAATGCAAATGTGAAGAAATTTTTAAAATTGGATGAAAAACAAAAAAGTTTTATTTGTAAGCATTATTTCATAAGTACATATGCTACATATATATAGCATAGGAGTTGGTTATAATGTTAGTTCTTTTTTGCTCCCTAGGGGGTGCTTATTAACTTATGAATCTAATGTAACCTCTAGGGAGACTTTTTACTGCATAAGTGGTTTTTAAATTATAAAATGCAAAATGAAGCCCTGACCCAATGACACCTGTAGAAGGAACTGATTTGAATATGAAAAGAAAGCGATGACATCAGTGAAATTAATCGTGTGATTTCTTCATTTTACGATGTTTAAATTCCCAGCCTTAAGGAATACAAAACGGAAAAATGGTAAGGAAGACCCAATGACCACTGTTGAAGGAACTTATTTTAATATGAAAGTCACATGCGATGACATCACTAAAATTATTCATCTTCTTTTTACGATGTTTAAATAACCAGCCTTAAGGAATATAAAACGGACAAATGGCAATGAAAACCCAATGATAACTTTTTAAGAAACTGATTTTAAAATGAAAAGTCACACGCGATGACATCACTAAAATTATTAGTGTGATTTTTTTTTCATCCAGACTATTGTCAAGTTGGAAAATCCCGGGCAGCGCCGGGTAATATTCGCTAGTTATATATATATATATATATATATAATATATATATATATATATATATATATATATATATATATATATATATATATTTATATATATCTACAGTTGACCCTCACTACTTCGCCCCTCGACCACCTCGCAGTTCTTTTTCTACGCGACGATGGCTGGGCTCCCATTTTTCACCGGCAATTTGTAATTTGTTGGAAATAATATTAATAATTTTTTGAAAAAACTAAATGTTTTTTAATGAACTTAAAAGGATTATTTTTGTTCAGAAAATAAATGTACCATTTTTCTTTAACTTTAAAACAAAGAAATGAATTCGAAATAGTAGCTGAAGGTCTGAACAATTAAAATAGTCCTTTTGGGTAGGAGATTCGCGTTGCGGTCCAAAAAAAGTCAAAGTGCTGCTCAACTATTAAATAGATCTTATGAACCATTAAAGAAGAAGAAAAAAAAAATAGCGTTGCTTATAAATTGCATGGCCTTTGCTTACAACTATAAATATGATTTTTAAGCTATAATACTAAGCTAATTTTTTTAATTAGTTTTATTACATATCTTATAGAATTGCAGCTTAGGGGGGGGGGGGTATAGTATTTTTCGGTTTATTAAATGACTGCAGATCAGAGAATCGAACATTTTTGAGAACCCAAAATATATTTCTTTATTAAAATTAAACGACAAAATATTTTAATTTATTTTAAAAGCATTAATAATCACTTGACAAACAAAAACATCAGAAAGTTAAATCTGTCATTAAATTTAAATTAAGGCTTACTTTTGAAGTCTTCAAAAAAATAAATGCGAGCCTTTACTTACCAAATATGCTTGACTGGTGAGTCTTGCGCCTGTGGCGACCACGTGAGAAGGATCGTAGAGGAGTCGATCTTGGCGGCGATTCTAATATCCGAAGAAACGAACAAGGACTCATCTACATAGAACGAGTCTCACAGAGACTCATAGTAGTGGATGCTGTAGTCTCCAACCTCTGCATATACAAATATATATAATGAACATTTTGATTGATAAGTAAGCTTTTTAATGCACTGATTTTTGTTTATCGATTTAATTTTATGACGAATACTTTTGTGATGAACGCCATATCCCTTTTTAGATATCTAAATTAATGATTTAATGTAAATGGATAATTTCTTTCCTTTTTTTTCGGTTAAAACATCTTTTACAGTATCTGTGACAATTTTAAACTGTGTAAAAATAAAATACACTAAGATTATATACAGAAACAGAGTAAAACTATTCAGGGCAGTTGCGATCATACATAAATGGCATATCTATCTTATAACCTATAGATAGAAAGATATAGAGTGTTTTGATTAAAATTGAAGATTCACTAGTTGCTATTTGCATAAAACAGAACGAGAGGATTAAAAGACGTCAAATATTGGCATAGTCCTACTATAATTTATTTAGTTATATAGAAAGTGTTTTGATTTTTTACAACGGTCAATATAACTGCTTCAACAACTTGAATAAAGAATAGTCCTTTGATCTCTCGGCATGAAAAACATCCCCTGAGTGTAATGTCATCTACTCTTTGATAGCGTTCTTTCTATTTTATTACAATAATCAATTAAGTATTTTTGACTTCCCTTGTGACGTCATAAAATAATGTAATAAAAGTTGGAAAATCTTCTATTGCCTCTTCTTCATACCCATCAAACTTACATCTCTTCCACGAAAACTTCCTAGGTAATGGCACAATGAGTCTAATTAAAGTCCGTCCCCTTGTAGGATGGCTTGAAAGTCGTTTCCTTCAGGCGTTGATGAGAACAAGGATCGAGGCCCCCAGATGAGGAGGAGAGGACGCTGCTGTTGCTGATACGTCCACAGAGACTTGATAAGGAAGTCCTTTACATTACATTTGTGCTCCAATTGGCGCTTGGAGTCTAGAGTTTCACGAAAGCGGGAGTTGAGGGAGTCTACCTTGGAGCTATGCTTCTCCAGGCTCTGAGTCAGGCTCGAGTTGAGGGTCTCGAGCTCTTTTACTCGAACCACGCTCTCCTCAATCGCCTTCTCCTGGAAATGTAGACAGAGATTAGTTAATATTGAGATAATATATTCTTTGGGGGAAACTCTGCTTTCATTTGAATTATCCATTACCATTATTAAAATAAACTTTTCAAAAATTATAAATCAGATTTTAGTGTATTTTAGTCAATTAATTTCAGAGCTGGAATTAGGTAAAAAAATATACAGTTGGTATTGATTGTTGATAGCTAATTGTGCCCCATTTATTATTATAATATAATATATATATCAGGAAACGACCGGGTCCCGACTTTGAACGTCCCGGCCCGGTGTCTAAAAATCCCTTAATATTTTCGTACGTTCATCATTCTGAAAGTGACGATGTTTTTTTAGAAACGAATTTTTAAAATTTTAAATGAATATTTAAAAATATTTCTAAAAAACGTCATCACTATTATTTTCTAAAAAAACGTCGTCACTTTCAGAATAACGAGGAACGAAAATATATTAAAGTCCCGGCCCGGCTTGAAAAATTTAAATCCCGGCCGGGTCCCAGCGAAAAAAGTGTCCCGGTCGTTTCCTGATATATATATATATATATACAAAAATACACGATAAATTCAAGCCTGGAAAATAGTCATTTTTGGATATTTCCTATATAAAAATACTAATTCGAGATTTAAATTTTTCGTGTATATATTTTTATAGACCTTGCAATTTTTCCAAAATGATTAACAGCCCATTTCATCCCATCTTTAACCCACTTTCCCGGAAGTCCTTTCTTCTTGAAATTAACTTGTGCATTTCTTAAATGCAAATCTTTATTACTCAAATGCACCAACAACTTACCTTGAGCTTTATATTAGATTTAGAGGTCCTCAACTGTTCCTGAAGATCCTTGCTCTCCTCTCCGACCAAATTGAGCTCTTTCTCCATCTTAATGAGCTTCTCCTTGAGTTCTCCTAGATGGCTTTGAATTGCCTTGTCGATGGAGGGAGCTTCTGTAAAAATGAAAAATTAGGTTATTTAATATCTACTATTAATGTTAGAAGTACAATTATATAATATAATTAAAGGAATATATATCAATATAAAGTTGATATTCAATTAGTTGAAGCCCTACAATATACTGATACCATCATTAATTTGTATATTTGGTTCGATGCAGGTTTTTCTATTAAATAATTCCATTGTCGTTTAAAAAATAAAATTAATATTTGTAAAACATTTCTTTTATTTATAAGTTGATTCTTTGAAGAACTAAAAGTTCGCTTCTTTTGTTTATAAATGAGTTCTTTTATAGGGTTCTTTGTAATAAATATTCCTATTACTGATTTAATAAATAGTTTATCAACAAAGGAAATGGTTTAAAATATGTACGTAAATCTATGCAAGTCAAAGTAACAATTTTTTTGGGGAGTTGTTCTTAAAATATAGTCGTTTTTAATGGATATCTTCATATTCAAAACTAAAATATTTTTTCTACCAACTCAATATATATAACGAAGATGTTATACATCATATAGGAGTAAAACAAAATGATGGAAAGGGCTATAGTAACCCATGGTATATATTTCATTGGTTTATCAAGCCTACAATAGTCTCCAGAAAAATTATAATTTACACTACAGGCCAAAAACCCACTTACCATGTGAAGATCTTTCCACACCTGATGGACATATAAGGTTTTCCTCACTCTCATAGCGACTCAGTTTGTCACTGAAGGATGATGTCGCCGTCATATCACCACACATAACAGAGGAAGGTTGCGCAGAGCCGAGGCAGACTCCTTGAGGATCCGTTGTGCGGAGCCTTCAGTGCAGTTTCGGCAATTCTAAGATTTAAAAAAATACAAAGGAAGATAAGTCATAACGTTTTTCTAAAGCGAAAAATAATTTTATACAGCTTGTTGTATCGAATCCATGGCTTAAAAAGTTAATATAGAGATATTAAAAAGTCCTATGAATGTAAAACGACTTTATTCGTAGAACAAAAGATGGCTTTCGGCCCAAATATCAATGAAATAGTACATCTAGCCGATTGATAGCCACATCGATTATTCGGTGGACTTCTACTCTTAATCGATGAAAGTATCAATGCGTTTTCTGCAGTAACCTTTCTTGACTTGCGATGAAGGTAAACGATAAATTATTTTTAGAACTTGTGGCAAACGATCCAAATTTGACACTAATCTTCTGATAAGCAAAAACTGATTGCAGTAATAAATGTATTGGCTGTGTTAAGCTGTCCAATGATAGCGATAAAACTATTAGTTAGCTATACGTGATAAGAAAAATTGACTAGCAATTGGCCAGAGCCATAATAATAGTTATAATTGTGATACATGAACGATACTGTCAAACGATATTTTGTGAAAGTCACTTTACAAATTTAAGTTTATAGTTCATCATTTTGGAGAAATAGTGGTAAGGAATGACTAATCTTAAAAAAATAACTTAACAAAACATATTGAATAAATAAAATTACACAAGGCAACATTATCATTTAACGTTCACTTCATCGAACACAATATTCACATATAAAAAAGTGAATTACTTTTATATTCTGGTTAAAATATTTCATTCCGTTATCGTATATAAAATACGGTTCTGGATAACGCCAAATAAAATTCTCAGCATTCTAGTTAAAAAGAATATTTTAGTTTAAAAAATTCCAAATTAAAAAAAAAAAAACATACTAAATTAAAAATAAACATATTTGTACTAAAATAGATATTGTAGATTTTTTTTTCGGTATTAAAATTCTTTATTATGTTATCTAAAAAAGAGTTAATAATATACAACAAGAGATAACAGTAAATAAATAAAAATATTTTAGACAGTTGTGTTTTATAAAAAAGCATAATTGAACATTATAGAACTAAAATTGTAGATTAAAAAATATGGTTCAAATTTGAACATTCTGGTAATTTATAATTCTTGCTCAAAAAGAACATTGTAATTTAATAAAAATATTTTTGACAGTTGTGTTTTAGAAAAAAAACATAATTGAAAATTATAAACAAAAATAGATATTGTAGAATTTAAAAAAATTATACTTCAAATATGAGCATTTTAGTAAATTTATAACTCTTGCTCAAAAATGAACATATTAGTTTATAGGATAATTGATGAAAAACCGATGTACAATTAGAGTAAGTGAAAAAAAACCTTGATGGATTCAATGGCTTGAAACACTATCAACCACAAAGGTAAGGAAACCCCTTTTTATTCCTTTCCCACAGAAGAAAAAGAGGGAGAGATCCATATGTAAGGCTCCAAGTACTATAACACGTTTAAGTCGTTTCCCATGATGCAATAAAAATTTATATATATGTTTAATTGAATGAATTCCCTGTTATGAAAATTGTAAATCTCAACTCACAAAAGGCCTTATATGTAGGGGAGGACGTCTTAATCTAAATGACCCTCAAGAAGACGTCATGACCTTGTAAGGCCAACGAAGAACATGCTTATAAATTATTATTGGAGAAATGCAAGTCACGTTCATATAAGTAAATACAGTCAACTTCGCCTAAGTCGATTCTCTCGGGACTGTGCAAAAACAATCGACTTAGGCAAAATTCGAGTTACAAATTTGATTGCTAAGTCGAAGAAAAATTTATATACAGGTGGCGTGTGTGTGTGCACTCGCTCACATGCAGTCGCAATCATCGGCGAGGCACCAGGTGGGCGCAGTGCATGCGGGCTGTGTTTTGGAAAGTGAGCGCCCTCTTCGACTTATGCGGAGTTATTTTCTTGTTTATGTATGTGTTACTGTCAAAATATATGTTCGACTCTGGCAAAATATGGACTTAAAAAATCGAGTTGTACGATTTTTATACACACATGTCTATGGAGAAAAATGGGACTTTTGATTATATTCGAGTTAGGCGACTTTTCGACTTATGCAATTTCGACTTAGGCAAAGTTGACTGTAATAATAATAATAACATTTTGGGTCTTATTTTCAAAACAACATCAACAATGCATTGTTGATGGAATATTGATGGAAGAATTATTGCTTGAGATGAGCCGTTCTTTGGCTCAAAGCATTTTTTTTCCTCGGTTAAAAACATTTTATTCGGTTAACTGCAAAATGTTATACAGCTTCAAATAAAATACACTAAAATTATATACAGAAACTTTGTTTTGCCTATATTGTTCGATAGAATTGCAGCTTCCGACAGGGTATAAATAAGCATACTAGCATTAAAATTAGTCACTCGAACCTAGGATACTCTTATCAATGAGGGTGATCAAACTGGCCATCCCCTCTCGGGAGTATTCGAACCTGCACCCCCAACATTGAGAGTGCAACACGCCTTCAAACGCATGGCTATCGCACCCCTTGTAATTATTATTTGATTTTAAACAGTTTTTTCTACAGTTCAGAAAAATATATATATATATATAATAATAATGTATATAATAAAATCGATGATAATGCATTGTCAAAACTAAATAAAACAGTATTTTAGCTTAAATTTGAGCGTTGATGCTGAACAAACATATATTAAAAACAGGAATCACATGTTGTATGAATTAAAACAGTTCAAGGGCGTTTCTTAAAATATTTTTCTAAGTCTTCTGGTGAGATCACTTGAAAAGTATGAGATTCTGGGATATATTTATCAAACATGCCGCTAAGGTCCATGAAGTGTCATAAGCAGAGGTAATTTTTTGGTCTAAAGCTGCGATCAGAGCTGCAGCAGATATCATATTTGGCCTTAAATCAGATGGATTAATCGGACATTCTGGTGTCAATCTGGGAGCAATCAAACCTTTCGTCCCTGGGGGGCACAATCACAAGGGCATTGAGTTTTTTTCTGTTTTTCTGCAGATAAAATTTGAGGGGGCTGCTATGGGCAAATGACCGCTATTGGTAGGTGGCCGCTAGCAGAGGCTTGACTCTATTTAACTTCCTCTGACGCCATTGTCTTCAAATTGACGAAGAAGGAAAGCTATTTTGAGGAAACATTTCGAACATTTGTTGATAACAGTTTTATATTTAATAAAACAGCTATTCTTTATAGCCAATTACTTTATGTGTAACAAAACTTGATGTCTATATGAACATTGCATTTATAACAAAAAAAATATTTGGGTAATAACTAGAGCTATCAAAATTGCTCAAAAATGACTTTCGAATATTCGTTTGGAAAAAAATCACGAATTCGAACTATTCGAATATCTGGTTGGTCATTTTACGCATTTGCCGTGTAGCCCATATACGGCAATAATGCGGAAAAAACATAGTTAAAATCAGATCATTAAATCATCATGTTTAGCCCATATAATATTACAATTCAATATAATCATGAAAAAAACTTATTTATGATCACTGTAGCCCGGAGCCACAACTTAGTTTCGCTTGCATTTCACCACCACACCACCAAGCGCGCAAACCCTTCTAATGCGACGAAGAAGATATTCAAAGTAGCCTTTGCTGCTACTGGTACTTCTTTGCATTGATACCCTTCGTAGAGAGAAAAAAAATGCATGCCTACGTTTTCCACAAAACAGATGGAGGCGCTTGTACCGCGGGAGTGTTTTTTTCACATTCAAATATTAATTTGTCGCTTGTACGCAGGAGTGTTTTTTAAAATTCGAATATTAATTTTCACGTTCGCATTCGCTGTTTTGGATACAACTCGAACTTGAGTTCGGACTCCGAATATTCCTATTAATAGCACACGTAATAAAAAAGAACGTGACAAAGTATGTCCAACGGCGATTTCTTTGAAATCCATTATATTACATACTTATTTTTCCTTCCAAAACTTACATCCAAGAGCCTCTGAACGGCCTCAACATCCCTTGTAATGGCCACAAGGCCTCCCTCGCCACTCCATAGCGGTGTTGGCTCCTGGTTGGACTCCTCCCTTGAGAACTTGCCCGATGAAGACACAGCCGTTATTCCAAGGAGTTGTTCCTAGGGAAAATATTAGGAAAAATAGTTAAGGAAAAAGTTGTAAAGGAAAATAGTTAAGGAAAAGTTGTAAAGGAAAAATTGATATAAAAAATGTTAAAATCATGTTTCAATAAAGAAGTTTATATAAAATATTGAATTTGATATTTTTGTTGTTGTCTATTATAAGATAATATTAAAACTAAATATGATTTTATGATGATAAAAGGGAGAGCTTTAGATCAGTGGAAGGGCGATCCACTTTCAATGTCAAGGGTGCAGGTTTGATTCCTGAGAGGGGAAAGTCAATTTTGTTCAATTTCATTTAGATTATTTTAGGTTTGATAGACCAAATTTAAGGCTTAGAAAAAATGTCTCCTCTTCATTTCAATAAATTATATTAGGTGAAAGGGTAAATGAATTACTCCCTCAATAACATGTATTTATTCAATTACAATAAAAAATACTTCAATAAAAATACTTCGAAATCCTTCAAAAGGATGAAAACGTTTTAAAATAGTAAGTGTTTTTTTTATCTTGTACTTATGATTATTTGATCTCATTCAAACCCAGTGGCTTCTTTTTC
This sequence comes from Caligus rogercresseyi, assembly GCA_013387185.1. NCBI lineage: Eukaryota > Metazoa > Arthropoda > Copepoda > Siphonostomatoida > Caligidae > Caligus > Caligus rogercresseyi. The sequence continues at coordinate 2,553,535 of CP045910.1, forward strand.
CATGGCCATTTCTTCGGACACCATGTAAACATCTAATTTTATTTCAGTACAAAAAAGTCTCTTACAATGACGTAACTGGATATTAATTTTATCATCAATTTCTTAAGACTTTGACTTCTCAATGGATAAAAGTAATTCTCTTGATTGTTTATTAGTCTCTAATAATATATATTTCGACATAAAGTGACTTATAATGTCTGCCATCGAGTACCTTTCTTCCCTTCTTAAAATGAGCCTCTTTTCATCCAGGTACTATAAAGTTCGGTGATTTTCATTTCAAACAACATACCCGAACATCCCGAATCTCTGATTTAAGTCCATCGATGGCCTTATCCGATTCACTGATCCTCCTGTTTGAGCTCTGTAGTTCTTTTTGTAGTTCCATTAACTAAAAGTGACCCGAAGAAAAAGAAAAGGTTTTCCCTCCAAAAAATGGAGGAAAAAATGGAGGGAAGAAAATTGATTAGAGAGTTCATGCAGATGGATTTGAATCTAAATAAAAATGACACAAAAACAACTTCAAAACTACAAAAAACAGTCTAAAATATAGGACAAGGTCCTCTACTACTACACTATGGTTGATAATGCTGCGTTAAGTAACGTTAAGAAGCAAGCGGAGTTACGGATCATAATGCTGCACTCAAAAGTAGCCCTCAATGACGTTAAAATTGTACTGTCATTGGAAAAAAATATGATTTGACTTAAATTAGATAAAATATGGTAAAAATAAAGTAAACGCTTCATTATCTAATATTCTTAAGTTTCAATGAAAGCAATTCGTGGTCATAAAGACAGCTGCACAAATTTTATGCAAGTGAATTAGCTATACTTTTTAGGTCAGTTTTTTTGTTGTTAGAATGGACATCGATTGAAGAAGTAGTTAATATGATAAGAACAAAAAACAACTGTAGAGTACATAATTCCTTACATATTGATTGGATTTAAAGATGTTGTTGCTTTTATAAAATATTTTAATACGACTACTTATGAACTAAAGGAACAGGCTTCAAATCCCTTGCAATATTATGTTTGGATCTTTTTTTGTTTGATTCAGAGGGCATACAATAGTTTTGAATCGATGGCACCCATCAAAATATATATATATATATATATTTATATGTCGCAGTTGAGATGCAGATCCAGTAGAGTCGTTGTCTCTCCTGGTAGAGATCACGATCGTATTCTCTCCTAGAGTGACTACGATCGCAAATATTATCAGAAGAATCAACCACTCTGCCCGAAGAGATTAGCTTTGTTCTCTATTATAGAGGGATGATGACTTAAATATGGAGATGGTATGACAATGGTATTCAAACTATTTTTATCATGTCGGAATTCTTACCAGATGAGTATCAAATTATTATTATATAGGTCGGTGATATAGTAAGTAAACATTGCGTCGCATTTGCTTCCTTGATTACACAAATAAAATCATCATCATATATAAATATAATATAAATTGAAATGAATAGTTTTTTTTACATCATCGTCCATATCTAAGTCGTCATCTCTCCTAGAAGAGATAAGGATCGTAATCTTTACCATCTTCGCTACGACATATACAAATAAGTCAACTAATCAGCCTAAAATAACTAACAGTAAAATATTCATCAGTCACAGGTTTTTTTTAAACGATTGAGGGCTCATTTTGGGAATCATGGTTGTACGATATAATAACAATAGCGTTAATTTAGCTACACAATATATATATTTAGTGTGTTAAAGCCAGTCCAACAAAGAACCCTTTTTAAAATTACACAGATTTGTTCCTTTGCATGAAAGGATTAAAACTCCTATTAAAAATCATTCGAAACAAATAAAACTACTTCTTGAGTATATTAAATACTCGTTATTCTATCAAGAGACAATATATAAGAAAGCTATAATAAAAAGATGGCGATAGGAAGAATCAAGAACAAGAAGACTGTGCCATATGAAATGGATAGATGCACATCTTACTACAAGCGTATAGTTCCACAGTGAGTATTAGTGTGATTGAGGGGTGCGTCGAAAGATCGAGGTCGAGTGTGGAGTTGTTTAAAAGTATGTCCAGAATTTTTTTTAATATCCCGGGTAGAATGTAGTATTTAATGAGTAAGGGTAATTAAAGTAGATTTTTAAAATAAGATTACAATGGAGATCCAGGGCGGAAAAGTGAGAATGTCGATAATTTTTAGAGCTAATTTGCCTCACAATCAGTATTTGTCGATCGGACTTGTTGATTTGTTGTACATTTGTAATCGTTCGTCGTTAGCGAACGATGAACGACAAATTTTTGACGAACGACAAATTTTTGACTAACGACGAACGACAACAAAAAAATTATATCGTTCGTCGTTAGTTTTTGGCGCCAAAAAACGAACGATTCACTTTTTTTCAGAAGTACGAAACATAAACAACGATGAACGACAAACGATTCAATTTAAAATTAGCGGTGAACGGCGAACGATAACTTTTGTGAACGACAAACGAACGACAATTCTTTGCGAACGTCAACAAGTCTGTTGTCAATTAATGTCATAAGTCATGGAAAAAGAGGTCTCATCGTCCAAGAGGTATGTTTATCAATACATTGGTCATACTTTTATCAAGCCCCCTCCCTCCCCGTTGTCACCCACCACCAAAACAGTGTGCCATGCTACAAGACAAAGAAACCTGTGCAAAATACCATATATGCATATATATAACCATAAAGAACCAACCCTTCACCAATACAGGCTTTTTCGTGTGACTCTTTTCATATTTAGCTTAACATTTTATTAAATAAATTTTTAATAGATTCTGTAAAAGTCTAACAACTTTCTAATCAGGTAAGTGATTTAAACCATAGAGATATAAAAAAAGAGATCCTTTCTATAACAGAGTAATATTTCAAAATCAATCAGCAAAATTTCCTTTAAAAAAATGTCATTTTTTTAGAATGACGACGAACGATTCAATCTAAAAAGGAACGATAACTTTTGGTGAATGACAAATGAACTACAAACGTCAATTTTTCGCTAACGTCAACAAGTCTTCTGCATATGTAATAATATTGGTTCCTGCATCCTTCCTTGACAGCTGACAAATGCATGTATTTATTTGAATTAGAACTCTATGTTTTTATATTCATAGGATTAAACTCGATTAGCTTTTTTAAGGTTCTTTTGAACTAAACACAAGGTTTCAGTGATATGTAATCATATACACATCAAATGTGAGTTAAACTAACTGTTCATGTGCTCATTTGTGATACTTTAACTTATTATTATGAACGATAACAAGAAACATATTATTAAAAAAATGTTTATAAACTACTTTGAGGCCATACAACACAAAAAAATAAATATTGCTAAGAAATATCTTACAATGTGTTCAAATTTAAGGAATCCCCAACGGAAGTCAAAGAACTTAAGCAAAGCCATAATTTTAACATTTTCTTTAAGATATACACTTTATAACAAAATAGTTATAATAGGAAATGTATATATCATTCAAATATCAATGTATCAAACGATACCTGGATAAAGCACAATTTTACAACCGTTCCATATATTGCGCTTCAACTTATCATAACTGATAAGATTGTTATAGTTTGAATCATAAGGAGTGATAGATTCTTTATGAATAAAAACATAAAATGTGCCTCTACTGACAGGCAAGCCACGGGGAACATATGAATGAAGCTGTTTTCCATAATTACCTGGATTGTTGAGGCTTTGTATATATATATATATATATATATATATATATATATATATATATATATATATATATATATATATTTTTTATCGCGATGTCATAAAGAAAAAACTTCATGATAAGTATCTCATTAGCAAAATAAGGATTGAATGGTTAGTTTTCATATATCAACGGTCAAATATATTTTAAAAGATTATGTTTATGAAAATTGCCAGCAAAAAAAGTCTTCACGATCACATAACTGAAACGCAATCGCACATAGAGGAAATAAAAAAACTTATATACAAAGTAAAAATATAAAAATTTGAAGAAGTTTCTTACCCCAGTACAGGAAAAAAAAGACACCGTCCGCCTAAAAATACTTTTTGTAGAAAGGAGAGAAGTTTTTTTTTTGGTGTGAGTAGAGGGAACTCGTGAGGGTACTTTAGGTATGAGGACGTTACACTTACCGACCTAAGTCATAACTAGATACTCAACACAGAAGAACAAGAAAAAATGCTCGTCTTAATAAGTTATTGCATGACGTAAAAGCAACTTAAAATGTCTGTCCCACTTGGTGACAAAACTATTAGGTGGTCATGGGAATAGAATAAAGAAAATCATAAAGAAAAGTCTTATTTCCCCCCTCTAACAATGACGTCACTTGGTTAGTCATTTCAATATTTTCCTATTCTTTAAGACTTTAGCACCTGACGGCTCAAGGGATATCAACAAATATAAGTCCTTCCTTCTCTTCATTGTGTCATCGACATTAAGAATAATGATTTCGTCAATAAGGGGACCTAAAATGGCTACCAACAGCTGCTGACTCATGTATTATTATTATTCTTTCCTTCTTTTATTGAGTTTCTTGTTATTAGTTAGGTCGGTGGATTTGATGGATAATGTAGCCGGGAATTCAAGAAAAAAACATGTTGGGTAGATAGAGGGCATGTAGGCGGGAGCATAAAGATATAATAAATGTATAGATTGCTAAAAATTAAGAAAGGACTGCCAGGTAATTTGTGTATGCCGAGAGGATGGAACCTTATACTATATTATTTGTTTATATGAATATATCAAATCATCTTTAATCAACTTATTTATATCTTCACAGATGTAAACATTAGGCAATGATGATCTTTATATATATATATAAACAAACAAACAAATATATATATATTTATATATAATATCAGTTGATAGCATTTTTCTCATTTATTGGCGAGTAAAATAATTAAATTCCTAGTACTTGCTTGATTTCATCTTATAAGTAAACACCATGACACAGTATCTTTATCTCCTACCAGTCGGTAAACGTTTATTTGGGGAGTTAAGGGCTTCATTATTGAACTAAAGTAATAAGTGTCTTTTTAAATTTACAAAAAAAATCAATTTAAATCTATTTTTCGCGGCAAAAAAAAGTCCCTGACAGAAGAATTTGTATAAGCGTTCTATTACAAGTTTATATCGTTATGGATTGGAGCAAAGGGGTTGATAAATATAGTAAAAAGAAGAATTTTTTCCATGTAAGAAATTAATATAGGCTGTGGGAAATAGAAAAAATGTCACCATGGATCAAGGTGATGGATAAAGACGGCACTCATTGTTGGTTGTTCATCCTTTTGGACTGTCATAGCCTAAATACAATATGCTAAGAATATGTGACCCCGAATATGAATATAACTTTGTTTGTTCATAGTTTTTTGAGTAATAAAAAAATGTACCTTCTTTATTCATCACCTTGACAAGAACTCTGTAGGATGCAACAAATAAATATAAGATGGTTAATAATAAAATAGATTTTTATTATTAATATAGGAAAATTCAAGGTGATTAATAATATATTATTAATAATATTATGTATATATATATAAATTATGGGTGGAAATATATGATCTTATATCTATATATGAAGAAAAAGAAGAGATGAATAACTTTAAGACTCTCGCTTTTTTTTTGCTTTATCGAATTTGACTACAAGATAAAATCGTCCATTATGATCTTTAAGGCTCCTGTAACGGGTTCGACCCCCTGGTGGTGAGGAAGAAGAGGAGGAGGAGGCACACCAGGAGGAAGATCCCCCGCTGCCTTCATCAGAGCTGACGCTAAGGTCTTCCTCATAGGACGGATGGGATGATGATTTGGTCCTCACCTCATGCCGATAGGCGCTGAAATTCATCTCCTCAGAAGAGTCCAGAACGGAGTCACGCGAACAAATACTCGGTGGAGGAGAGGAGGTTAAAAGGGTCTTTTGTAACCCCCGAACGCGGATACGAAGCGTGTTCTTATTACTGCTGCTGCTGCTGTGGTTCCGATTGGAGTGTTCGGCATTCGGAGAGTCGTGTGATAGGAGAAGCAGACGAGAAATCTCACTCTCTAAACGGAGTATCTTCCCATATCGATCCTCAGACTCTCTCTCTGCCTCCGACAACTTGCGTCGGACGTCCATGGAGTCCCTCTCAAAGTCGCTGATCCGCTTTCGAAGGCTATTGGACAGCTTATCGTTCTCCTCTCTCATATCAGTTATACGCAGAGTCAAGTCATCCTCCCTCTCAATGATTTCCTTACGAAGCGTGGAATTGAGTCGCTTCTGCTCAATTAACTTTGCATTTAATTCTCGCTCGATTCTTCCAGGTGGGAAATCCGATCACGTAGCTCAGCCTCCATCTCATCGCTTAGGGCCAATCGGCTTTGCAGGGAAGAGTTCCCGCTCTTCGAATTCAACTGTGACTCTAATGATACTTTTTCTTCTTCCAGAATGGATATTTTATTGCGGTAGTTGAGTTCCACGTCGCGAATAATGGTTTCTGCACGCGTCATGGTTTCCTCATATGCATTTTCCTTCTCCTTGAGCTTCTCCAGCTCGCTGTGATTGGATCGAAGGTGAGTCTCGGAGTTGTCCAGAGAGTTTTCCAACTCCTTGATCCGCATTGCGTTTTCTTCCTGTCCCAGGAAGAGTCGCTCTGCGAGCTCTCTTACTTTGAGACAGGACTCCACTCGACATGACATGGCCTCGACTTCCTTTTCGTCCTCGTGGCCCGAGGGAGGTGGAGGATCATAGGGGCAGAGGTGAGGCGTGTGCCCAGGCTCATGGTGACCCGGGTCCACCAGGAAAGGACATTGAAGGCGCTCTCCAGAAGGGTGAGTTTCTCCCGAAGCTCCACTTCGAGTTCTTCGAGGTCGAAGATGCGCTGTTCGTAGCGGCTGACTAGGGCTTCTAGGTAGGAGGAATCGTTGCGACTATCCTCTACGGAGAGTTGGAGCTCTTCAAACTCGGCCTTGAGGCGGGCCATGGCCTTACGCTCCAGACTGAGCTCGTCGCTTAGAAAGAGGGTTTTCTCAAAGCTGAGGTGATAATCCTGCTCAAGTCTGAAATGAAAGGAAGGGTGTGGGGTTGTTGAAACAATATGTGCCCAGGTATGCTTAACCCTGTTGCATAGTTTTAATCATTGTAAAAAATATATTAATTCATGCCTAGAAAGTTTGAAAACTTGTGATATAAAGCCAACCTGTTCATCTTCTAGTTTATAAGTGTGAAATAGGTTGCGTTGATATTTGGCAAAGTATCCATAAATAATCTATATATGTGACGTGAGAACACTATTTGAATACAGAACGAAATAAAAGAAAAGGAGAAAAACTATTATACGTATTTTTGGGCTATATTTACTTAATACGATGATGCTTCCATTTTTTATGATTTGAAATGATACGTTTTATATACAAAAAAACAAAAATACTGACTTTCGATCATATTAGTTGGATATTTGTAGTTTGTTTTATGTCGATTGTTTATTACAATCAAAGGTTTTTCAATGCGCAATATCCTTCCAAAGATGGAAGGCCATAATTTGTCGTGGAATCATTACAAAATATTTATGCTACTATCCCTGCGCATCGACATGAAGCTCCACCAATCACATGCTCCAACAAAATAATGGCTAGAATTATGCTTTGAAGAGAGAGAGAGAAAGAAGGGGGGATCTAAATTCAAAACAATACATGTAAAAAGTGAGACTACTGCCTATTATATTTTAATATTAGAAAATGTACATTAACTATGAACAACGTAATATGATTGGTTAAAAACACAAGAGGGCGCAAGATGATGCCAATATTCCTGGTCAATTTTTTATTTGATTATCTTCTTCATCGATAATTATTCCTTAAATATCGCATCAATTAGAGGGCTAATTGAAAAAAAATACAAGTAAAAAATGGAGAAGAGTAAATAAAGAATACTATTATAGGTCAGTCTCATTTTCACTAAAAAAATCCTATATTCAAATAGTGTTCTCACGTCACATATATAACAGTTGAAACATATGGCTTATGTATTACAGAAGGGCTTAAAAAGTTGCAATTTATATTGATAATCTTAAAAAATATGTTTTAAAACATACAAAAAAAGATCAATAAGTGTGGAGTCTTTAATTTATCGATGGGAGGTATTTCAAAGTTTGAATTTGATAGAATAATAAAGACTGCGGAAGAGAGTAGAAGTCAATCCATCAATAGCTCTCAATGAGTGTTAAAACTGGAATATCTTTTAAGTTTATTCGCTGCAAATAATTCTTTCCGACTGACAATAATCTGTAAAAGAAATAATTTTACAAGCAAATATTCAATTAAAATTCCCTTTTACCTTTGAGCATTCAATCTGCTATCATTATCCGCCTCTTCCAACTCGCATTTCTCCTCCAGGAGCATCTGATTTTGTTGATAGAGAGAGCGATACTTCTTTTCCCATTCCCCTAATTGATTCCGGAGACTAAACTCAATCCTCTCCAGCTGCGTAATCTTTTGATCCGAGGCATCCTGAACCTTCAGAGTCTTGATTTCCTCCTTATACTTCTCCAGCTCATATTCCAATTCTTTCTTGCGCACAACCAGGTCACGACACTCTTCTTTGAGGTCCTCCAATTCCTCGGAGCTCTCATAGTCGCTTCGGGAGTCCAGAACGCTTGCTTCCTTAGTCGGTGATGGTGAAGAAGGACTTGTGGTTGAGGAGTCCAGGGTCTGTGTTGAAACCGTGACGTGTTGGTCCTCGTCAACAAAGATCCCGCTCTCTGTAAATATTTCCTTGTTGCTGGGGCTCTTGGCCGAGTCGTTTTCTGTGTCGGAGACGTCGGAAGATATCCCAGAAGACGAGGAACAGGCTCCATTCTTGCTTCGGCGAAGATGTGCCGACACCTGAGGAGAAATTTAATAGGTTAGTCTTTGTTTTAATACATTAAGAAAAAAGACTTGTAACAAAAAATGTTAAACTAGTTAATCTGTGCAGTATTTAGAACTCTACTATAATAATCATTATTATAAGTCATTCAATTGATGAACGGTTTTGTGGACCCGCTAGTTTGACGGTTCATACATTCCTTGTTCGAAGAAAAACATTTGATTTCGAGTTATTAAGTTGTTTTTAATCATATCTTCGAGTAGGATGTGTGTAAATTACTTATGTTTGTATTCACTTATAGTGATAATTCAAACATTGGTACATTGCATTTATATAATAATATAATATTCAGATGAAAAATGGACTCCCCGTTCGGTCAGAGGAGGATGGTCGATCCCTGATCCTCTTTAGAGAAGAATCCTCGATCAATCAACGAATAATGAATAGATCGATCCATGAGCCTTTCGAAACATTTTATATATGAAAAATGACTATCAAATTTAATTTACTTCAAAACTGATATATATATCTTTTATACTTTTAATTTTAAATAAAAAAATGAAAATAATGTAAAAAAGGAATTAAACCAAAAATCTTTGAAAATGACCCTATTAATGGTTTACAAATTTTCAACAAATGTTTTTTTGGCCCTGTAAGATTTTTAATGTTAACTTATTATTCAACAAAGATCCTCAATTTGGGGTTGTCAAAATAATATAGAATCAAGAACATATTAAGTAACATATATAAATGCTGAATATTTTCACGTTTGTTATGACCTCCATCGTTGGCAACGGCAGCGACACCAAGAACTAATGTTAGACTTAATTCGTACATCATACATATAGATTATTTTTTTCCCCATTAAATAAGGAATGCGAGTCGCCGACTTATAGTTAATATAACAGGATTCTCAATCGACGCAATAAAAGGAGGGAAGAAAAATACCCAAATCAGCAACTGAAGGAAGTAACGTATGCTGCCATTAGGGCTGTCAACGAATATTCGAAATAAAAAAATTCGAATTAGTTTGAATTCGTGATTTTTTTCAAACGAATATTCGAATGTCATTTTTGGGCAATTTTGACAGCCCTAGCTGCCATAGAGATAGACAAATATAGAGAGCTAATTCCTTCAATAGCAGAGAAATACCGTCGCTCAGCTGTCACCATTGCCCAAACTAAACAAAGTTATTTGTACTACGTCATCGTAAGTTGATGAAAGAGATAGAAAGATTTGTTTATATTGGACAATATGATGTACTTCTCTGAAGAATCCAATAAGCTCTCTATGTCTTTAAATCTCTATGTTTGCTGCTTATTTGCTGAAACATATATTTAATTAAGTCCATGAAATAACAAAGAGAAGGGAGAGGTCATCATACCAAGTCTGATGGATAGAAAAAGAGAGAGAATGGCAAAAGGAATACTCAGTAACGTCGTTTTAGGAGATTTTTAAATATAAAACGCAACATAGGATGTGGATAACACAAAACATTTATAGCATGATATTTTTTATTTATTCCTAAGAGTCCTAATGTGTTTCATCATCAAATGGGACGGCCATCTTAGTTATTGTGCCTTGAAGTTTCGGACCGGGTAAACAGGTCGTTCCATCACAACAGACGCTCTCCCCATTGAGTGCTTATATGTAAGGCAGTGTGCCTTCAACTGTGGAACAATAAAGAACTAGTAGAAAAACAATACAGATATTGAAGATCACTTTAAGTTGAGTGGATTTTCTTTCATCTGTTGAGAGTCCCTTTAGTTTATTGGTCGGTGATGCAACTATGACGTCACATATCCCTCTCTCTTTAGTTCCTTGTGTCGCCGTACTTCCAGCAATGATGTTCATAACAAATACGGCAATATTCAGCTACTCAAAAATATTGCTTCGATCCTCCATACTCTCTATGGTCAAACTCCCAGTTCTGTAGACGCCTTACCTTTTTAAAGCAGAGCTCTTCTTCTTCCTCTTCTTCCTCCTCTTCCACGTCATCACCTCGACATCCATCATCATCTAGGGCATTCTTCATATCCAATCGTTTTTCCAGCTCTGAGATCCGAGTCTCAGCTCTGGACTCGCTCAGAGCCTTGTCATCATTCAGGCTTGAAATCCTATTGACCAGTTCCTCATTCTCCTTCTTGAAGGATTCATTTTCCTTAAATAGGATTGAAAGTATATAATTAAAATACGATATATTAGGACACAAAAAGATGTCACACTGCAAAATATGCAGAAAAAAGTAAAATATGCAAAAAATATGCATAAAAAGTCAAAGATGCAAAAAGATAAGCATAAAAATCAGAAATGTAAAAAATGTTATCAAATCATTACTTTTAAATCAATGGCTAAGTGGCCACTAACGACCGGCTTGAATGTATATAAGATATAAACGCAATCATCAAGACTACAATAAATATTGCATTGTCTTTTTTTACAAATCCATTTGAACCAAAAAAAAACAAACGATTACTTTTCAAAAATATATTCAAACATCTGAATTTATATATTACCTTCATGGCCTTCTCCAGCTTGACTCTAGAGCTCTCCAGATCTAGGACTAAGTCATCAAATCCATCTGAGGACTTTTTAAGATCCTCGTTTTCATTTTGCAGCTCCTGGATTTTACTTAGGAGACACTCAAAGAGGAGCCACAGTTTGAAGGAGAAGAGACTTGTCCGTTGGAGCTGGAGTATTTTCAACAAGGGCCTGAAGACGGGACTTTGTTGAGGAAACCTTTTCCTTCTGAAATAATGAGGCATGGACAGAATTTAATATAAAACCATTTTAATTATAAGTGTAAATCTATAAAAAAATAGTAAAAATGAAAATCGATTATTTTTAAATTATTCATTTTGTATTTCACAGATTTGTTTTATACAAAAAGATAATTAGACAAAGATATTATGTGTTGAATCCACGGGCCTAACTAATAACTGGATGCATAATATACCCAATAATAACCGGGAAAAGCAATGCCCAAGTCAGCAGTGATGGAAGCCATATTTTATTCCCTTTTATTTATATGTAATAAATACTCTTTAAGTCGATGAAACAACAAAGAGAAAAAAGGAAGTCTTGTAACTATCACTTCAGGAGTCAAAGTCCAAATATCAAGTCTTAAAGAGTAATAGAAAAAGGGGCAAAAGGTATAATATCTAGTGACGTCATTGGAAGTCTTTTTATTGGCACTTAACATAGGATGAATACTGGGCATTTATGTCAGTGTTTCTTTTTTTTCTTTCCAAAGGCTACTTAGTTGTTACATCACCAAGTGGAGACGGCATTTTAAGTTCAAGGCTCCTTAAGTAGACATAGTTTTTTTTTTCGTGTATCCAGTATTAGCTAGTTCAATGGATGGGCCACAAGAATGAATTTAACAATTTTTACTACATCAGAGGGGTAAAAATAGCTACATCACATGGGTAGAAATAAGATGTAAGTCATAAGCTTATGGCAAATTCAACTATCGGAAAACGGCTCAACTCTATGCCATCCTTGGATGATGATCAGGACGGAACGCAAACCTTGAAAGGGCACTATATGTGAATTTAAATATTATTTTAGCATGTGCCCGTTCAAAAAAAATATTTTGGATGTGTAGCAATAAAAGCCTATTAAAACATAAAAAGATGTATGTTCGTTTGAAGAGAGGACATCAAATTTAAACAAAAAAAATTATGTTCAATTAATATTGGATTAAACTGGACACAATTAGCATTGAAACAGAAGAATCCTATGAACGATAAATAGGATCCAATCTAGCATTATTAAAAGCTAAAACATATAGGGCAGGGGTCGGCAAATAGTGGCCCGCGGGCCAATTTTGGCCCGCTATCTTTTTTGTCTGGCCCACAAGATAACATTAATTTGATGTTCAATAAGTTTTTTTTCTTAAGCCCCATATTTCAAAACGGAAAAAAAGACATACAGCAATCCTATCAATTTCGAAACATTTATTGAGGTATAGATGATAGTCCTAAAGTGACAAAACAAGGTGGAACATCTCGTGCAAAAAAGCTGGTAATGTAAAAAATAGTCTACGTTTGGTTAAATTAACGTGATGTTTGAGATGGGCATTTCACCGTCTAGGAAGGCCAGGTGATCGTTTGAAGCACGCATCCTGCTCATTCGATGGAAGGTTTTACTTGATTTAGTAGCGCACAAAAGTGCTCCAGTGCCTTTCCTTTAGTTAACCAGCGCACGTCATTGTGAAGTAGCAGATCTCATTGGACACACATACATACACACGTTTCTCTGATTTATATACATATATATATATTTATATATATATAATAAATTAAAAAAAGCTATGGTCCGCGACGATGACTTTGTCTGATTTTTTTTGTGTCCAACGTAATAACCGACCCCTGATATAGGGGTTCTATTCACAATTATTAAAGATTAAAAAATGTATAGATAATATCCATTTCTTTTAATTGAGAACAATTAACTAATAAATAGTAAACCATTCAAATCATAAGAATATTTTTTAAATAATGAGTGCATCTATATTTCAAATCTTAGTATTATTTATGAATCTTCTTCAGTGGCTAGAATAGAATGGATGCATTCGACCATTTCTTCCGACCATCAATACTTTCATTAATAGGAGAATTGAACAATAATCTTAATAACTTAACTATGTCGAATTACGCATACAAACTTTGTCTGCATTTAAATAGGGATGGTATATAAATAAAATCGAGACTTACTCTAAAATCGCTGCAAGATTCCAGAAGATCATCCTCTGTGGCGATGGAGGAGGTCCCCGAGTCACAGCTAAGGGTCTGTGACTTCTCTGATGCGTTTAAAAGCTTCAATTGGTTCTAGAGAAAAAAGATAAATGAGAAATTATTTGTAACAAAACATTGGAATAATAGAGTCAATAATATTGTAAGTATTTATGTTACGGTGAGAACACGTAACCAGGATATCGGATGAAAGAGAGAGAGAGAGAGTCCACTGGCGGTTGGTTGAAGCCTAAATCTGTCATAATTGTGAATTGTGAAACTCAAAAACAAGTAGGACGTTATTTCACATTACCATACATAAAAACACGCCAATGACGTCAAACTTTTATATCCATATTCCTTTATATCAGTTGAGGCCATAGAGATATAAAGACATAGAGGGCTTATTGGATTCTTCAGAGGCATACGTCATTATGTCCAATATAAACAAATCTTTCTATCTCTATTAGCAACTTACGATGGCGTTGGTCAAATTACTTTGTTTACTTTAGACAAAGGCGACAGATGAACAACGATGTTTCTCTGTCATTGAAGGGTATTTCCCTATATCTCTCTATATCTTTATATCCCTATAGGATTGAGGCATGATTTAATTATTTTTTGGTGAATCAACCTTAAGCCAATGACATCACCCCTTTAAATGTATATCCCTTACCCTTCCTTTATCTTCCTCGAGCTCAAGGACGCGGAATTCCAATAGATCCGAGGCATCCTTGGCCTCTGATAGCTCTGTCTTTAGCCGTCCCTCTCGCTCAGAGGCCGTCTTTAGCCTCTCTGCCGGACATAGTTGCTCCGAATGAGGAGCTTCTTGTCCTTGATGAGTCTTCCAGGGACCCGATGCGGGAGGAGAGAGAGGCCTCCAGCTCACAATTGATCTTCTCTGCGATGGCGAGGTCCTCTCGGAGGCGGGACAGCTCGGGGCCCTCCGTTCTGGAGCTCGATGATGCTGGGGAGGAATTGGAGAGGAGGAGCGTGTAGGAGCGTTGGAGCTCGCTGTTCTCTCGGAGTAATTGCATGTAGGAGGCCTCATACATTTCTGCTTCGTCCTGAAAGATAATAATAGGAGGGAAACATGTCTGTTGATTTAACACTAGAACTACCAGACAGTTGACCCCCCCCCCCCCTTGAACAACCATGAATGACCTATAATGAATTTAATATTTTTTATTCATAAGCTTAGATTTTTAATATTAAGAACATTAAATTCATATATATATATTATTTTTTTCTAAACAAATTTTGACATATGCATTTGGTTATTTTTTCCCTAATTTTATTACATTTTCCACAAACACAGCATTCACATATAATACATTTATTGAAAGTTTTATTACTACAATTACCAATTGGTAATGCCTGCGTTTCTTTGATACTGCATTTCTCGGCGAAATTGTAATTGCCCCAATTATTAGTTCCATTCATTTCCATGGCTTGCAAAAATTGACGGCGAGCTATTTTCTTTTTGAAAGTGTCTTTATACAGAATCCAAGAATTATTTCCTGCTAGGTCTAAAATGAAAACATCATGCTTACCAATTGCGCTATAAACACAAATTTTAGTATGTCGAACGTAATCTAAAATTAAACATGAAAAATCAGAGTTCGACCATTTCTGTGCGCCCAGAAATCCCAGTTTTAATCTGTAAAAATGAGGGGTAATGATGAAATACTTTTTCTGAGTAAAAAACTTGTGTGGCCAATATGGCGGTCTTTAAAGACCTCTCTACACAGAAGAAATACATTCTGCTACGGGGAAAATTCGGATGACCACTACAATGGACGAGTGACCGCATTATCAATTGGCCGCTAGTACAGGCTTGACTGTACTAATAACGCATCCATTTAAATGCGTAAAAGATCACTCTGCACGTGCATTTCCTAAACTTTGTGCAAGTGCCTCAAATCATCCTTTTTAATAGACTCCTTAAGACAGTCAAGGATTTGAAGGTTATGAGAAAAAAGTGGGGGGAACAGTTATAATCATCATCATCTATCTGTATGTTTTTAAGTGCGTTGTGCACTTTTTCCCTTTTTTCAAAGCAATCCCTCTTTCCGGTGGTGATGTGCACCTCTCCCTGACAAATGTCATGAAGACTTAATTTGCATTAACATGCACCCAAAAAATTCTCTTGACTTCTTGACTTAATGAGTGGCGTATAATTGTCTTCTAATGACTCTGTAGAATTGGGTGCTCGAGGATTTATTTGCTACACTCAATAATACAACAATACTGTTATAGGTTACTCCCATGAGAATGTCATCATTTGTTCCTTCTATTTCCGCAATATGATTAATAGGAAGAGCGGGATTCAGTACCGCCGATTCGGTAGTCGGTAGATTTGATTATATACCTAACGAATATTGATCGGTACGGTAGATGAGAAAGAAAGACAAATTATTTATGTATCTGCTCATTGACTTCTTCATATGCATTTAGTATCGGACAATTTATAGCAAAAGACAATGAAGTACATAATTGTTATAACTTTTTTAGAGATTATTTTTAATTATATGCATGCTATTTTTATTTAAATCATATTTGCATTCGGATTTGAAGGAATGGAAGGCAAGTGCAAAGAAATACTTTCCTTAACTGTCTTCTTTTAGTCGTTGTCCCATATTAAATGCGCTTTCAGCTCCAGAGTTGTGTATTCCTTTTGCAAATTTCAACTTCTTCACAGCACCAGCTAACAACGTTTTCAGTTCTAAAAAACCCGATTTAAATTCGGGTGTCACAGCTCTTTTTAATTGGGATCCCAAAAAGTGATGGTTAGTAAATAATTGCCTTGCTAGAAGAGAATATGTTTAAATAAAAGTCTAATTAAATCAAATCCTATATATATATAGTGATTAATATAAAGACCCTAAATATAACTAAGAATTGTGTAAAAACATTTTAAATGTATTAGAAAACAAGTTGCATATTTAACGAGTTTTTTTTTATTCTTTCAAACCCTAAGACATCCCTTTAAAATTGTCTCCATTTGAATGCACAATTTATTCAATATTATTATTATGATTGCCTTCATCATGATTTTTAAACAACTACAACATGAAGAAGAAGAAATACTTAAAGCATAGCCATTGAGTCGTGACTATCGTGTTTTTTTCTTACTTTCTTCTTGTGAGCCAATATTAGTTGTATGTGCTCTATTATTCAGTCCCTTACTTGTCTAAGTCTCTTTCTTTCATTCCTATGTACTCTTGAATGAACACCAAATACATGTATATTTATGTTCTTAGGTACTTACATAGGCAATTGAGTGCTCAAAAAAACATATACAAAATATTAACTATACGTGTACGCAGAAGAGTCTCCTTAAGCTTCCATTCAAAATAAAGGCTTGAATGAACTTCCAACCAAGGATTTCGTCCATAGGCACAACGCATAATAATAATAATACCATGTAACTCTCTTCAACGAACGGAAGTTCAGAACTTAATCCGGTATCAGCCGGCCTATCAGGAGCTATTGTTCGAATTAATCAAGACATTAAGAGCATGGAAATATCTTTAAAATGTAATCCTTTTAACAGTGATATTGGCATAGAGATATAAAGATATAGAGAGCTTAATCCCTCCAATAGTAGATAAACATCGTTGTTCAGCTGACTTCTGGACACAATGACGTATTTCTCTGAAGAGTCCATAGAGATATAAAGATATAGAGAGCAGCTTATTCCCACCAATAGCAGATAAACATCGTTGTTCAGCTGACTTCTGGACACAATGACGTATTTCTCTGAAGAATCCATAGAGATATAAAGATATAGAAAGCTTATTCCCTTCAATAGCCGAGAAACATCGTTGTTCAGCCCATTCTGGACACAATGACGTATTTCTCTGAAGAGTCCATATAAATATAAGGATAGAGAGAGCTTATTCCCGCCAAAAGCAGAGACACATCGTCGTTCAGCTGACTTCTGGACACAATGACGTATTTCTCTGAAGAATCCATAGAGATATAAAGATATAGAAAGCTTATTGCCTTCAATAGCAGAGAAACATCGTTGTTCAGCCCTATTCTGGACACAATGACGTATTTCTCTGAAGAATACATAGAGATATAAAGATATAGAGACAGCATATTGCTTCCAATAGCAGAGAAACATCGTCGTTCAGCTGACTTCTGGACACAATGACGTATTTCTCTGAAGAATCCATAGAGATATAAAGATATAGGAGCTTATTCCCGCCAATAGCAGATACACATCGTCGTTTAGCTGTATTCTGGACACAATGACGTATTTCTCTGAAGAATCCATAGAGATATAAAGATATAGAGAGCAGCTTATTCCCTCCAATAGCAGATAAACATCGTCGTTCAGCTGACTTCTGGACACAATGACGTATTTCTCTGAAGAATCCACAGAGATATAAAGATATAGAGAGCTTATTCCCTCCAATAGCAGAGAAGCATCGTTCAGCTGTATTCTGGACACAATGACGTATTTCTCTGAAGAATCCATAGAGATATAAAGATATAGAGAGCTTATTCCCTTCAATAGCAGAGAAACATCGTTGTTCAGCCCTATTCTGGACACAATGACGTATTTCTCTGAAGAGTCCATAGAGATATAAAGATATAGAGAGCTTATTCCCTCCATAGCAGAGACACATCGTCGTTCAGCTGACTTCTGGACACAATGACGTATTTCTCTGAAGGATCCATAGAGCTATAAAGATATAGAGAGCTTATTCCCTCCAATAGCAGAGAAGCATCGTTCAGCTTTATTCTGGACTCAATGACGTATTTCTCTGAAGAATCCATAGAGATATAAAGATATAGAGAGCTTATTCCTCCATAGCAGAGAAGCATCGTTTCAGCTGTATTCTGGACTCAATGATGTATTTCTCTGAAGAATCCAATATATCTTTATATCTCTATGGGGATACGGTCAAATTTGATCCGTTTGCACTTTAAAAATCAGAAAAGCCTCCATTCAATGACTTTTTTTCAACCTTGTAATTCAATGACTTTTCCTATAGAGGCCACATTAATAACAACAGACTTAGCAGATTCAAACTCGTTTCCATTTTTTCCTACTCTCTTGGAATAACCACAAATGTCAGTAGTATGTTTTTTTCTACTATATCTGTACATTTCAAGTCAGTTTTTATAATTTATGTATATATCTTTCGTACTATTCGAAAAAATAGTCTTTTATTTCAAAAAGTTGATCATTTTTTAGTGTTCTATTTAAGCGGCTATATCTTTTGTTTCGAGTCTATTGACTATAATCAATATGTAATATATTTTTGGTATATGTCAATGCATTTCTGAACAGTTTTTATAATTTCGATATCTGGCATGAAAGTAAAGAAAATATCAATTTAGTAGGACGAAGTATTGATCATATTAAATAACTACATTAGGTGATTCGTTGAGGTTGCAATAAATATTATTGTGATTTGTTACGAAAAAAAAACAGGTTAGCCTTTTTAATAATATAATTATTTACAATTCTTTTTTAATAGTTACTGTTTTCGAAAATGCACCAATACAATTATTTAAGGAACTTGCAAATATGGTGCCTTATAGTTTTTTTTCTTGACCAATCAAAGATATTTAACCAATTAACCAACAAAATTTACTTAATATGATCAATACTTTCCTACTAATTAATCTTTTCTATACTTTCATGCCAGATATCGAAATTAGGAAAACTGTTCAGAAAATTGCATTCCAATATTGTTACAATTATTTAAGAACTTCAAATAAAAAGCAAACAGTTTTTTTTCTTCGTACAAATCATAATATATTTAATGCAACCTTAAACGAATCACCTAAAATAGTTACTTAATATGATCAATACTTTGTCCTACTTAATTAATCTTTCTATACTTTCATGCCAGATATCGAAATTAAAAAACTGTTCAGAAATGCATGACTATACCAAAATATATTATATGATTACAGTCAATAGACTCGAAACAAAAGATATAGCCGCTTAATAGAACACTAAAAAAAAATCATAACTTTTTAAAATATAAAAGACAATTTTTCGAATAGTACGAAAGATATATAAATTATAAAAACGGATTTGAAATTCACAGATATAGTAAAAAATAAACACTACTGACATTTGTGGTTATTCATACTTTGCACTAAGATAACTGGGCCTGAACCGAAAGAAATGATGAAAATCCTGATTTTCAAAAAGGGCCATAAAGTCCTAACCTTTCTTGGACAATATTTTTGGAATCTACGTAAAAAAATGGGACTCAAATAGAAATTTCAGCCCAGGGCAAACAAAGACCTTAATTTTGTTACATGTGTAATTAAACAAAAAACATATGGCCCCTATTCTAGAAAAGAAACAAAGTTTGATAATGACATCACTAAGTCCTAATGTTAAAACGAAGTATAAATATGTTTTTTTCATGAGTACATATATTAAAAAAAGTAATGACAAATTTAAAAATAATTAAAAGATGAAACTGCGGCAAACTTTTAAATGAGTATCAAATCATATCAAATTTTGAGATATGATGGATGAATAGAATACTGGAGTTTGTGTAAACATAGATCAAATTGTAAAAGAATAACAAAACAAATTACAATTAACACACAATAGTTCCAAATTATGATCTGTATTATATATTTTTATATCTATTATTTATTTTATTTGAAGTAATTATACTTATTTGTATATAATACTTTAAAAAAATGTTATTATGCCTATATTATCTCCTGTTTTCAATATGTTGTATATCTTAATTATTTACAGATCCAATTTTGACAATCTAGTACAATTTATATCATATATTTTAATAGAATTCCTCCAACACTAAAATGATTAAATCTCTACTTAAAAATACGTCAAAAAAGTAATAAAAAGATATAAAATTGAGTTATTCATAACATAAACATATATTATAACGAACATTATACAGCTTTTTAAGACCTTACATCTTTTAAAAATAAAGCAAACTTATAATATGTACAATTTTATAGTATTATTTACGCAATCTTACGTAAGGTATGTTTATCAAATATTAAATTTATCTTAAACGATCAATATATGGAGCCCCTAAACAGAGAAATAAATTTCTAATGATTAATTTGTATATCTTTTTCTGTATTTATTATACAGTTGTATGTAGAATATATAATTGAGTGCTGTTGATTGGAGATTTAAGAGGGAATAAAGATGGCACCTACATGATGTGTTCAGCATGGGATTGAATTAAACAATCTCCCTATGATATACATTCTTCCCTGCCATAAACATTCTTGGCAAAACTGCATAAATTAAGTTTTATATCCCCAACAAAACAAAAGGAATCCAAAATATGCCCCAATTTCCTTTTTATGCATTAATTTTAATCATTAAATCCTGTGTATTGAATTGGAGCTTCTCTCTCTCTCTCTTGGGGACTTGAAATGGCCTTCCAAGCACAATGCATCAGCGGATGCATCCCTACCACTGCATTCAAGTGCCACTACGTGATTCTTTAATCCCTAAGGATACAATAAACATGAATATGTTGGACGACTCTCATAAATGAATAATGTAGAGAAAAGAACCGTTTTGAATATAGTATTTAACGAAAAAAATAAAAATATTTGTATTTATTAAATAAAGTGTACACATCATCTGAAACCTTTGTTTAATTGAAGGATGAAGTAGGTTTTATTAAGTATTTCAACTAGAGAAATTAAAAGAAAAACCTGAAGTTTATTGTTAAAATATATGCTTTAAACGATTATTAATTATATGTATGAGAGTATTTACAAAGAGTTGGCATGAACCAAAATATGCATTTATTGAGAAAAACTGAGCTCATAAAATGTGTAATAATTATTCTCAATGTTGGGGGCGTAGGTTCGAATCCCGAGAGGGGAAGGTCAATTCCTAGGTTCAATAGACTAATTTTTCACGCTAGTATGTTTATTTATCTCCACAAGGATACAATTGTATAGAACCAAGTAGGCAAAAAATAATAAATACGACATTCTAGCTTACAGTTAATTCAAAATGAAAACTTATCTTTTGAAATTTACATAAAAACTATAACTTAATATAATGAAATCAATAACAGCTTAAGAATATAAAAATAAAATAAATCGTAATAAAGTATTGTTTGATTAAATCTTTGATAAGTATATACACATTGTTTTTACCTATTTGTGTCAATAAATTATTTTTGTGATACAGTGACAGTGAAATATCTCAATTTCTAGGGGTTGATTGGCTAATTATACATTGCTAAAAAGCTCATGTTTATCTCTATTTAACCCTTAGATGCATGAGTGACTGGACCCTACAATCTTCCATATGGGTCAAAAATGACCCATGTTAGAATCAATGTGTTTTTATGCCATTTTTGTCATTTGGTTAAGAATAATGACTTGTATAATATTTAGTATTATATTAGGACCACACAGAATGATTTCATGTTTGAATATCTTTATTTTTCACTTTTTAACTTTTTTGAAAAAGAAAATTACCCAGAACAGCAATAGAAAAATGTGTCTTATCTAATCACTGTAGCAGTTGTGACAAACTACCTGTAATACAAAACTACAATTTCTTAAAATGTATAAAAGGTAAGTTAAAAATGTAATGGCATATTATCAAAACATGTTTCTGAGGAATACTGGAATATGAAATAATATCAATTTTCATTACAAATATTTCAAGAAAACAACCTCACCGGGTCATTTTTGACCCCTATGCATCTAAGGTTAAACTACTTATATTAGACTACTACATCTTTTCTTCTTTTATTTGTTTTACGAAGACTTAAGCATATATACATTTTGTCAATAAGATAATAAGACGGCTTCCAAGGAGTAACCTCTTTTCGCCCCCCTTGTACAGTCTTCTAAGGCAGGGGACCCAATTCCAGCAAATCAAATAGTAGCATTATGTATCACATTGAAAAACACATGCTATCATCACTTGAAACGTTGCTCCAATAAGATAAAATATCATTCAATAGTTGGGATTGAAGAACTTCATTTCAGCCTTGGGCACAAGCGGTCATATGTCATTTTTGACCCACTTATAGCATCAAAGGTAACCCCCCCCCCTTTTTTCAACCATTAAAATAAGTCAAACATAAAAATATAGCAGCCAGACAAAATATTATGTTTTGCATTTGATAACACATGATGCATAGTAGTTTTTTGTGCTTATATGGTTCGATAGAATTGCATCCGACTGGATATGATTAAACAAATAGCATTAAAAAGTCGAACCTAGTTTCTTATCAATGAGGTTGACAAATTACATCTTCCCCTCTTGGGAGCATTCGAACCTGCGTCCCCAACATTGAGAGTTGGACACGCCTTAATGATTACGGCTATCACACTCCCTTTCAATAGAAGTTTTTTGAAGTAAAAGTAAGCGATCTATCTTTATTCATTGCACATAAAAAATTACCTCATTTAAAAAAAATATATTTTTTTAGAACTTGGATAAAAATTGTTTACCTATTACTCCTATAAGGTAATTATTATAAATAATTAGAATGAAGAATAAGTTTATTGTAGATAAAGTATGCTTTGGGTACTTTTCAGGCATGGGGCTCAATTAAATTGTATCCATTTAAATAAAAATAAACACAAAAAGTTTGACAGTTGAACAGCAAAGTATTTATCATAAGCTTTTGGAATACATTTAATAGATTCATGAATTTTTATTTGTAGTTCAAAAGAAAATTCATACAAAGACTATGGATTTGCAATAGAACAAAGAATGACGAAACTGCAAGACTGTACATATAGGTATAGCCAATCCTTAGTCACCTCTAGAAGTCTCTTTTATGTCAGGCAGAGGAATTTGATCTTCATTGTTCTCTTAAATACCTCGTTAATTAAATTGTCCTTAAAATCCTTATTAAATAATCACTTTGTGGACCCAGAAATGCATACGTAGTGTACATTAAGAATCCCTTGAGAAGCATATGAGGTGATGCAGGAATTATTTTTTTGGTTTATTTAGCTTATAGATACGTCACCTACTCCAAACTCACTCGAGTATACAAAAAATAAATGATATATATATATATTGATTTGTTGATTTATCTTTCATTTGTTGTGTTATATATATATATATATCAGACTTGTTGATTTATCGTTCATTTGTTGTCGCTCGCGAAGGTGAACGACGAACGATAAGTTTTTGACGAACGACGAACGATAAGGAAAATGATGATCGTTCGTCATTCTTTTTTGGCATAAAAAGACAAAGATTTTTTATTTTTATGGGCAAATTTCCTTTCTAATAAAACGTCATCACTTTTTTTCAGAAATTTATTTCTAAAAAAACGTTGTCAATTTTTTTCAGAATGGCGAACGACAAACGAACGATGAACGACGAACAATTCAATTTAAAATTAACGATGAACCACAAACAATAACTTTTAGCGAACGACAAACGAACGACGAACGACAATTTTTCGCGAACGTCAACAAGTCTGATATATATATATATATATATATATATTTACACCTATCATTGTTTTGCTATTATGTTATATTGTAGCTTTTATAATACAGCCCCATTTGACAACGTTCCTTAAAAGATTTTTTCGAGTATGTAAGTGAAAGTAAACAACTGCGATATTATTCTTATTTTAATCCTTGCCATAAAATTAAGTGATATTTTTTGTTTTGAATATAAGCTGAATATTTTAATTTTGTATTTAATGTATTTTGTCTAATTTATATCTCTTTGATATTGTATATGTTTTTTTTTAATCAAAGAGATAACATACATTACTCTTTTACCTTAGGTTTTACGGTTGAACGAACTAAATTTCCATTTTTCGTGAGGCTATTGCCAAAAGCATATACTCTCGGGACAACAATATATTTTTTTTTGTTGCAGTTATGTAAGAAACAAAAATTTCAATATTTTCAATATTTTTTTCACATGGAATTATTAACCAGTTAAGTAGATGTACGTCATATTTATAGTATGTTTTAAAAGTGTCTACATCTAAAGATATAAATACATAAAGAGCTTATTGGATTCTTCAGCGAAATACATGCCTAAAATAAACAATATTTATATCTCTATGATCAACTTACGATGACGTAGGTCAAATTAATTTGTTTAGTTTGACACACAGCGACAGCTGAACGACGATGTTTCTCTGCTATGGAAGGGAATTAGTTCTTTATATCTTTATATTTATATGGTTGATATTCCAACCTGTTGTTCACTCCGTTAAATATGGATGTTCAATGTTTATCTCCAAAAATGAATATATAATTATTTTAAGATTTAATTTTGTAGTTAACAATATAGTTAAAAGCTCTAAACACGTTTTTTTATACGCTTGAAAAACAGCATTATTTGATTAGGTGATGGAATTCCGGTATCATCCGACTTATTCCGACAATTTCCGAACGTGAATAAGGAATTTAGCGTTCAATATTAGACCTTCTCTTCAAGGAATTTCTTTTCAATAAGATTAAGAATTGACCCCTCTTGGGAGGACTCGAACCTCTGCCCTATGTCTTGAGAGTCAAGCACACTTCTATCTTCCATTTGGTTTAATGTAATAGCCTTCAATTTTTAAGTTTATCCAGGTCTTGTATCCCAATATACTCATCAGATTTCGAATCTTCTTCAAAGGGGTTTCTTCTTCATCTTATAATAAGTTTGTTGATACTGTTTGGAATTCCGGAAACTATTTAATTGCATGAAAGGAATTTCCTTCACAACCATTATAAACGGGAAGTGCAGCTCAACAAAAAAAAAATGAAGGTTCCGCAGAGTTTAACCATAATCCACATACAAACCAAATTATTTGTTACTTATCTCAAGAACTACATATAATAATTATATAAAAAATGCTAAACCACAAAAAGATGTATCCTTGAAACGTATTATTATACGTCTTAAAATAGATTTGATATATAACTTGATTGGTTGAAAGAGAAGGCGTGTGGATTGTATTTGAACGTAAGA
This sequence comes from Caligus rogercresseyi, assembly GCA_013387185.1. NCBI lineage: Eukaryota > Metazoa > Arthropoda > Copepoda > Siphonostomatoida > Caligidae > Caligus > Caligus rogercresseyi. The sequence goes on from CP045910.1 coordinate 2,579,060, forward strand.
TAAAAGTTTACACTATGATTAAAATTGATAATGAACGAGTAAAAGATAAAATAAGTCATTTTGTACTGAGGTACAAAAAAAGATACTTATTAAAAAAAGACTTAATTGATTTAGAGATATTACATAAAAAATTAATATAAATATATATATATACTTAAAATTAAATCTCTAATCTAAAATCTAGCAGTAATATCTACTAAAACTAAATATACTAATAATAATTATTTTTATTTCATCATATCTGACGATAAATGGATCAAGCAGATAAACATAGGAAAACAAAAGAGCACGTGCGTAAAAGCATGTTCAACTCTCAATGTGTAGAGCGTTCTAGTTCACTTCCATAGACGAGAAGGTCAAAATTGACCTGTACTTCATTGAAAAGGTTCTAGATACGACTGATAACTGAATACTGTCTTCCTACAAATATAAAGCCCCATTCCTTAATTTATATCTCTCACTGTCTCTCCCTCAACAGTGGAGAGCGAGCAAATATAGTGTGCTTCACGGTACAATACTCTATGTTATGTATGGAGGTTCTATTGATGGTTTTATATGGGCCTTCATGCTGATGGCTTATCAAAATATATCTTTGTTAATTGAATACTCTCTATATTTGTAAGGTTTACTGTAATTTGATCGCACGTAAATTCGTCGTAGACCTTTTTATAGCCGTTTTTTTTGTGTGGGTATTTACCTCGCTTGCTCTTTTCCTCGTTCTTTTTTTTTCGTAGGTATTTTTGCTGCCTAAGCCCGCAAGATGGGTCTACAAAGTAAAAAAAATAAACGACACGGAAAATGCTTCAATACCAAAGCTTCGTGACAAAAAACCCACGGCAAAAGAAGAACGAGGTAAATACTTCACTACAAAAAGCTTCGCGACAAAAATACCCATGAGAAAAAGAAGAACGGAGGAAATTGAATGACTTTAAAGAGCAGTGAGGTAAATAACTACGACAAAAGACCGGCTATAAAAAGGTCTACGACGAATTTACGCGTGATAAAATTACTGACACCTTTGTATATCTGTATGATCACCATTCATTCAATCGTCTCTAAAAGGGGTTCAAAATGATTTAGTATGTTAAGAAAGCGTCTGCTACAATTACCCTTTATTTTTTTTGAAGTAAAATACATGTGCAATCAAATTTAATAATATTAGGAATAAATGGCCGAGGTAAATACGACCTAGGAAGAACTGACCCAAGAAAAAATGGACCAGGAATAAATTACACAAGATAAAAGAATGACACCAAATGAAAAAGGACCAAAATAAATATTTTCTACGTTTTATAGCTAAAAATAAAAAGGGCTTCGTTTATCTATAAACGCAAATATGTAATTATTGTTTGCCATTATGTGCTCAATTTTAATTTGAGAAAATCTATTTCTCAAAACAGTTAGTTATACTCCATGCTTGCCTTCCTATGGTCATTTTTAGCATGAGTTATCATTTTCCTTTTCTATCTTGGTTTATCTATTCCTGGCCATTTTTGTCTTGGGCCACTTCTTTCTAGGCCGTATTTTCCTGGTCCATTTTGTCTTGACACCAAATATAAAATGCTTGTTAAAATATTTTAAAATCTGTAGTTAAAGCACAAAGAATGGTAAGAGATAAAACAATTTCCTCTTTGTTGGCAACCCAGTTGGCAACATGGAGTTCAATGCTTCTACATATTTTATAAATGTAAGAAAGACTATTGAGCCGTGATGTTTCATTCGTGATCATAATGATAGATATGGAGACAGGAAATGGTTCTTTGAAGACGTGAGAAATACTTTAATAATAATATTAATCAAATACTGAGACACTATATAATTAAACATAATGAATTGTAATTAAACTACATATGGATTAACGCCGAAAAGACGACAACACTCTGAAGATTATATGTATTACATCGTTGGATTTTTAAGAAGTTTCATTCCCTTTCTTTTTTATATGAATTAAATGTGTATTTGAAGTTATGGATAAAAACTCCAGTAGCCAAAAAAAGTAATATTAAGTATGTATTTTGAAAAACAATTAAGAATGATATTCTGACGTGAATATATCTTTGCCCGGTATTCTGCATTGAGGTCAAAATTCCGGATTTGAGAGCTTCAACACGGAAATAGACCGTAGACCTCAATCAATTTTATCCAAGCAGTTCAAAATTATATTGGAACGACACCAAGAGGATTTTAAGAATACATCGTCGTTTATATTTAATAGGATTAGTTTTATCAATCGTTATATATTATATATATATATATATATGACTTTTTAACTGGAGAGTATTTTGAGCAATAATTTTCATTGATGTTTTTACGTAACTGTCCAGATTTGTTTTTTATGTTATTTTTGAAGTAACTGAATCAAATTATTTCAATCATAAGCAAAAAAAGTTTCCTCCATTTTCAATCTCTAGCTATGATTTTTTAAATATTTGCTTACCTTATGAGTGAGTAAAATTCGAGACATTTGGTTAATTTGTCGTGTTATTTTACTGGTATACTTATCGTTTGGTTTGTTCTTTTATGTAAGTTTTTTGTAACTGAATTACTAGCTTTGTATGGAAAAAATTAACGTCATTTAATTGTTTGTCAAGGAATGGAATCCAAAATATATATGTGTTTCACAAATGAAAAAATATTATAAAGGCGAAAGATTTATTCATGTTGTGCAAAAGCTGAGTTTTATTATTATAAGGGAGCTCGATAGCTGTGCGTGTTAAGGCGTGTTCAACTCTCAATGTGGAGGCGCAGGTTCGAGTACTCCCGAGAGGGGATGGTAAATTTTGGTCTACCTCATTATAATTTATAAATAGGTTCGAATGACAAATTTTAATGCTACAATGCTTATTTATATCCTGTCGGATACAATTCTATCGAACCAAATAGGTAAAAAAAATATATTTATGCATATACGAATATTTGTATTTATAGTTTTTCTTCAAGCAGATACCTGATTAAATTCACGTGAGCCACTATCTAAAATCAAAAGAAGCAAAAGCAATAATATCCTTAACGACAAAATCTGTTGCATTTTTTTATGCCATTTTATTTTTAATCTATCTCATAATATGGCTCTTTTAGTCCCTTCATTATCATGTAAATTCGTCACTTAGTCTCTTTAAGCTAAATAAAAAATACTGTATTCTACCCTTAGCTTACAAAAAGGAATAATTTAAACTTACCGAGATTTTTCTTTCTTTCTGTTGCTTTTGCCGTTCCAATTGACGATCGCGTTCCTGTCAAAAACAAACATATATATATATAAGATACATTTTAAAAGGCTTTAAAATGTATTAACCCATTAATGCCGATTGGGAAGATAGTTCCCAGAGCTTAAAAAGCGTTATTACACACAACTAAGGCATATTTCAAAGTTCAAACAGATTAACTTTATTTTTAACAGCTTTACCTACATGAGATAGCCCATATTATTTAATAAAAATAATAATAATGTACTGGTAGTTGCTGTTTGAAAGTACGTGTTTGAGGACGTTGAAAATATGCCGAAATCGTATTGTTCTAATGGGTATGTAACAGCTAAATTTATGAATTAATATTAATATTTTTAAAGAAAACGATTCTTAAATATATAGCTTCTTTTTTAATATTTACTTTATATATGTTATCAATGTTTTTTCAAAAATAAATGCATGAACATTTAGAGTGGGAACAAATGTGCCCATTCGGCATTCAAGTGAAGCTGTGCCTAGCATAAAGTGATGAAAAATAACAGATTCCACGGAGAGTTTATGAGCGTTGACGAAATAATGGTCCCCTATTATGGACGGCATGGGGATAAACAATACATCCGAGAAAACCTGTCCGATTTGGTTTCAAGTTGTGGGCAGCTTGTGCTGCTGACGGTACCTTGCTACATGTCGAACCTTTTTGTGGATCCTTCACCAACATTCCTGATCATGGTTTGGTCATGGTCCAAATGTCGTTTGGAAATGGTAAACAAGACCAAGTTAATCCAAGGGCAACACGTCATCTGTGACAATGATTCGGATCCATTCCCATGCTTTTGAATTATCACGGAATGGAATTGCCTGCACCACAACTCTTCGTGAAGATGGATGGGTGGCGCTCCTTGTTGACAAAACAACTATTGAAAAAGAAATCTCGAGGATCCATGGACGAGCATTTACTGGTTGTGTCTCGATTGTCAAGTGGAAGGATAACCAGGTAGTTAGTGTGGCTTCAATACTGAGAGCTCACACCCACTACAGAAAACAAGACGGGTTGATCGAAAAAAGAGGACGTATGTTG
>CP045910.1:2583425-2610574 GCA_013387185.1 Caligus rogercresseyi
AAATAGGATTGTGACGTATTGGACTAGCGACATCTATCGTTAAAGAAAATAACCAAATTTTGGCCAATTTTTTTTGTTTACTTTTTTCCTTGCATGCGCGCTACTTTACTTAAAGCGCTTTAGGTGTTATAACTAAAGAACTCCTTCAAAGGATTCTTAAAGGATGGCAGGGTTCGAGGCCCATAAGAAGAATCATATTTTAACAGCTGCGAGTAGAATATTGATGCATACTGCCTTTATTACTATTATCCTCTTCTATTCTTTCAACCAATCACGTTTAAACCAAATCAAGAAAGAGGTTTTATTATTCTCAGCAATATTCTTGTAAAAGAAAATCTTAAGTTGTTTTCTTAATCATAGAGAAACACTTATTTTTTTAAGGGTGGTTTATTATGAGTTTTACTTAACAAATTTTTATTATTATTAGATTTGTAAGCCTTTTACTTAACAAATTATTATTTATATTTTCTTCAAAAGACCATTGAGGTGATCATCCTTTTTATAGAACACAGAGAGGATCTCGCATCTTATTTATGAACTGTTTTTTTATTGTGTATTTTGATATTCTTCAAAGCTCCATGCTCCCTGATATCAGTCTTCTTCATAATTATACCCTTTAATTACCCCTGAGATTCCCCCCCCAAAATAATAACACAAACCATCACACGTCAATGATGAAAAAAAAATGAATTTTGACATGAATGATCCTAAGGGCAGAAGAAGGGAAAAGTAAATTCATGCTATTTTAGACATTGTACTTAACCCTTAGAAAGTTATTACTCATATTTATGTGGGTCGTCAAAATAAAAATGTATAAATGTACTGTAAAAAATAGGGAGTGCGATAGCCGGCTACATTAAGGCGTGTTGCACTCTCAATGGTTGGGCGGCGCAGTTGCGATGCTCCCGAGAGGGATGGTCATTTTGGTCTACCTCATTGATAAGATCCTTGGTTCGAGTGGCTAATTTAATGTAGTATGATTATTATATGATCCAGTCGGATGCAGTTCTATCGAACACACACTCCAAAAATACTCTGCCGGGTATTATTTCAACCAAGCTAAATATTAACTGAATACTCAATTGAGAGAAAACATGAACCTACTTGAATACGTCATAAATAGAGTTAAAATGGCTGCTAATAATAATTATTATATTATAACTTTTTTTTTTTTTTAAAGAATGAGTGAGACTATATATTATAACTATATAAACAAATTCTCTTATCATGAGACCTTCAATCACTTATGAATATGCAAAATATATTATTCAGGCCTTGTTCCGGAAGGGTTCGGAGACTTTATAAAAAGATGATCGGTGTCATTCTCGCTGGCTCCAAACAACCATCAATTATGGAACAGAAGCAGTCTCCTTTCTGTAAGAAGAGGAGATAAGCAGGGTGATCCTGTGGCATCTATACTGTTCAACATAGGAATCGATAAACCTCCTTCAGTAATTTTATCAGATCGCCAAACTGTTGGTGTGCCAACGACAATATTAATAGTATAATTATTATATTATTTTTGTAGGCATAATCAATTCTATTTAACACTTTGGAGCGTGTCTTAATTTATGGAACGCACAACCATTTTTAAGGAGACAAAACATGTTTTAAAGGAATAAGGAGGAAGGAGAATTAAATCCCCATGACAAATAAAGTCATGATTTCTTTTGTCTGGAACGATTAAGGGCTTGAGGAGGGTGCGGTTGGATATTAAGCTTTTAGACTCTTTGAAATCCCCCGGATTAAATTATTTGATTTTGAACTTTCCCTAGATATATTTATTTATGTAAACGTGCATAATATGTATGAGGATAATTATAATATGTAAATATAATTAACTTTTGATACATTCATTTCTGGACCAAAAACATTTTATATTTGATCTAACTTATAAGCGGATGGAAAGAAACATTTAAAAAACCCCGCCAGAAATGTAGTTAAAATGGCTGCCACGAGAGGGGGCAAGCAATGAAATATGATCTACATTGGCATAGAATAATATTTGGGAATAGAAGAATAGTATTAATCCATAAACCAATACCATTGACGTCACGCTATATTGATTATTTAGGGAAAATGTGATATTTATTTCATTATAATTGCGTCACTGGTGTTTTGTAGATATATTCCCTTTTATTTACTCCATAGGGCTTTGAGCTTTGACTCCTCAAGGGATTGTAACAAGACTTCCTTCGCTTCTTTGTTTCATCAGCTGTCGACTCCGACGTTGCTCTTCCCTTCTCTTATTATGCATCTACTTATTAATTAGTTGGGTGAGGGAATTTCATAGATGGAATTTATTTGACGTGGCGTTAGTTAGAAAAAGGCTTATTCCTGGCATTTTTTTCCTCAGAACAACTCTTTCTTCACTCATCAGATGGCAAAATATGTTGATTTAGTTGCATTTTTTAGCAGTTTTCAACTGCATATACTCTGTTTGTCCCTTTGTTTTCTCTCAGGCATTACAATACGCTCTAAGGTATTAAATGTTGATCCAAAGATCAATTGTAAGTTAGGGCATGCCTGGAAAATTACTCTCCATGTTTCAAAATAAATTTGAAGTCTCACTCTTTCTTTAGTTTTTTCTATCGTAGTCTTTCCCCAAGAATGGAGAGAAGTCCATATATTAAGCGCTACGAGTCGTTACTTCGGCTATCAATATTCTCTATCAACAATCAGTATAATACTGACTACAAGGTATATATATATATCAGAGCTGGGACTACCGAATGTAAATCGGTATTCGATACTACCGACGGGAGATTTGTTATAAATTGTCCTATATTAAATGCATATGAAGAAGTCACAGAGCAGATGCAGAAATAAATTTATCTCTTTTTCTTATCTACCGTACCGAATATCGATCGATACTGTAGATATTTAATAAAATCTACGGAATACCGATATCGGTCGGTAGAGGGTAAATACCGAATACTGAACCGGCCGTAGATTTTTCTACCGAATCCCAGCTCTGATATATATATATATATATTGCTTCCCTCCCCCCCCATATTCTTTTCACATGATAATAGTAGAGATGTAGAAAAGGATGTATTGATTGAGCCGTGATTGGTTGAAAGAGAAAGAGAAGAAATAATAATAAAAAGCAGTTGGCAACCTGCACCCAAGTATTACTTCACCCCTCGTGTCAGCTGTTGAGGAGTGAACATCGACAATCGACATAGTAAAGAAATTCATCCTACAAAGTACTAATATATCTTCTTCAATGGCCTCCAACATCTATGACGTCATTGACGAATCCTTCCAATTGAATCCTATTCCACCTAATAGTATAATTGAATATAGGGGCTTTTCATACTCAAGGGGGGGGGGGGGGGGGATGAATGTTCATTTTGTTTGTACATATATGTCGATAAATGGCTCATCCCGATGACCTTCGGACGTGGAAAAAGAAATAATACAGTACTTTAAAATATTTTAAAAAACACATTTTTTGGTGAGTTTTGGAAGAAATAAAAGGCAATCAAAACCATTTACCTACCGATGGCCCTGTATTAATTTAACGTATTGCTTACGTTTCACTAAGACAGAAGATAAAAATGACCGATTTATTACTGACTAATATGGCAAAAAGTTAATAATAAGTATTTCATCCATTTTATTGCCTCGGGGGAATTCTTTTGATTGCTTTTCTATTAAACAAAATACTTATTAAGTAAATAAATAAATGCTTAATATATTGTTTATCTATGACAATCTATCTATAATAAATCACTTCGTCAAAGAAAAACACAAGGTTTAAAGGAATAAAATTGTATTTTAAATTAATATTTGTTGGATGATTCTTCTTTTTTTTAATAAATAAAATCAGTTCATGAATTGAAATGATCACTTGAATATTCATTTAAGGATTTCCTAATTTGTAGTCGACTGTTTGTATCAAACTGTGATAGGAAAATAAAACAGTTGCCCTTTGATATTTTAATATAATCTACATATCATTTTTTCAGTCATCTCCTTCTCAATATAATTAATCTATATATATTTTATAATCACAGGATAGGAGGAAGAACTTTGGGTCGGAGTTCCAAAAATGTATCTATTCCATTGGAATCGTAAACTAAAGGAACTTCATTGTCTCTAGTTAGAATTGGAATTGTTCTTTGAGGTAAATAGTTTAATGCCTCCATCGCTACTTTTCAAGGCTTTTGTTCATAAAACGTTAGCATTTTTTGTTGTGAATTTTTAATGTCTATTGTCAATATCTCAATCCCCTGCTGAGCTTTTTTACTACTGTTTTTTAGCTAAGGAGTCACATTTAAATACTATATATATTTCACAATATGTATAAAAAGGGACAACCTCAGCATTTGGGGCATTTTCCTTCATCACACAACATGATTTATATGAACATATGTGTGGATCCATGGTAAGATTCATGGAAAGTCCATACGCAATTGTCTATGTGGCTTTGCGTGAGAACATCGCGTGGAGAAAACATGCAAAGGAAATGGGAACTGACCAAATGCCCAATTTTATACATGTTTTATTTTCCTGAATAAAGAAACCCTGATATATATATTATACTTTTTGGATATTTTTTTTGGGGAGATATAATCATTTCTATTTAACACTTAGAAGCGTGTCTTAATTTAAAGAAACACTCATTTAAAAGAAGAAAAACATGTTTTAAAGAATTACGAGGAAGGAGAATTAAATCCCCAAGACAAATAAAAGTCTTTGTCTGGAACGATTAAGGGTTTTTAGAAGGATTCGTTTATAAATATTTCAGTTTTAGGCTCTTTTATAAATCCTCCAGATTAAATCATTTTGATTTTGAATTCTCCCTAGAACATATTATAGAATTATATATGTAAACCCGTATGATACTGATAATTATACTTTTAATATAAATATAATTAACTTTTGGTATATTCATTCCGTAGCCAAAAAACCTTTTTTATCTATTTTATATTATACCAATAGTGTCTTCTCAAATTATTGTTCCTATTGACGTCATGATGTGCTTTAAAGCTTAACTTACTTATTATCGAAACAAACTGTATTTTAAGATATAGGTACTAAGACTCTTGATTTAAATCAGTTGTGTTTGGTATATCTCATGAGTTTCAAGGTTGTATATATGTATGATGGCTTTTAAAATCATATTATACATTCTACTGATAGTGTTCCCAGCCTGCTTTCCAGATTATCGCTCGATTACAATTGATACATACATTTCAAATCATGAAATGCATCCATATCAAATTATATTACTAGGAATCTTGGAAAAATGCCTCCTTATTGCTTATTTAGATTCTTTAGACATAGTAGAACTATATAGTTATACAAATATATAGCACATCTTCCTTACATAAAAATAATACATAATTAGTAATGTTTTTTAGAGAAAATAAAACATATTCTTGTTGCTTTGTAACACCAATAAAAAGGAGTGCATCAGCAAATATTTGCCTCCCTTCAGAATACCTTCAGGTGTCATCAAACCATTTGTTTGTTGGTTTATAAACAAATCGAACCCAACTCATCAAAATTTATTCGATAATAGCCGAAGTTCAGCCTACTTGTCTGAAAATCAGGAAACGACCGGGGCACTTTTTTTCGCCGGGACTTAAATTTTTCAGCAAGGCCGGGCCAAAACCAGGCCGGGACTTTTATATATTTTCGTTCCTTCGTCATTCTAAAGTGACGACGTTTTTTTAGAAAATAATTTCCTAAAAACAAAACAAAAAAGTTATCGAAGAAAGTGACGACGTTTTTTAGAAAATAATTTCCTTAAAAAAAATCTTGAGAAAGTGACGACGTTTTTTTTTCCCAAAAAAAAATTCTTGAAAAAAAAGTGACGTTTTTTTATATTAAATATTTTAAAATTTTTAAAATTCGTTTCTAAAAAAACGGCGACACTTTCAGAATGAAGAATGAACGAAAAAGTCCCGGCCTGGTGATTTTTAGACACCGGCCGGGACACTCAAAAAACAGCCGGGACCCGGGCTGGGTACCCGGTCGTTTCCTGCTGAAAATAATGTCTTGATATGTCTGAATATTTTGAATCCGTTCAATTGGTTTTACAAATATACCTATATTAAGCTTTGATAAGCTCTGAGGGACACTTTTATATTTATAAATACTTTTACAGGGGTGAATATGGAGACATAATGGACAGGACAAGAGGAAGGGTTAAGGGTTAATCTCTCATAGCTCATCATCGTATTCGAACTATGAGCAACGGAGCGGAACACTAATTACCTACTGACGGACAAGGCAAGTACGATAAACGAGATATAGGGGGACACATGTAGTAGGGCTCTCTAAATGTTGTTTTGTATGGAGATGCTTATAACTTGTACCCTTGTAGGCATATTAACTATGTTGTAATATAAAGGACAATATTACGATTTCTACGTCTATGCAGGTATCCCGATTGGGAGGCTTCACAGCTCATGAACAAATAATATTCTACTAACTAAGAAGGAAAATATTGATGAAATGATGCTGGAGAACAAAGTTAATCCCCTGAATGAATCCTCGACCTCTATTTTTTATCTATAGCTAAACGACGTTATATATAACTGAAGAAAAAAATATAGGAAATATAAACACGAAATTCAATAGATAAAATGGCGGCTAAGTTTCATATATATAATATACTTCAATTATTATATACGTTAAAATATCTGCCATTTCTTCTATGCTTACTATGAATTTGGCATTAACTTTTATACATTACCATGGTCAGCTCAGTGTATATAAATATTAATTATATTGGAATAATTATTATATGAATAATTGTCATGTGACGCCACTCAGTGTACAGCACCACGAGCAAGCTTCTATGAGGTATCTTAAAATTAATAAATTGTCGTTACTCAACGAAGGAAATATATTTAACTAAACATTATAGTATATTATTATTGTTTATATAGCCAATAGCCAATCTTTAAACGCTACACTGGCGATAAGAATTCAAAAGAGAAAAAAATGGGATTTGTTATCTGACAAACAAAGTTTGAAAGTCTGATTGATTTTCTTATGCCTTTTAAATTCTATGATTATATATATATATATTTACATATATACTGTTATATATAACGTCGTTCACTTCGGAATAAAGCATTTGTTGAGGGCTTCCGACATTGACATAATATACTTTGTTTAGCTCATAGGTAGATACAATAGCAATACAAAATAATATAGAGAGAAAATTAAGAGTGGGACCTACAAGAATATTTTTTTGCGGTTTTTCTAATACGATTTTGTGTGAACGAGATTCTGTGATTGTGTGTTTTAGGGGAGGGTTGATTCCCTTTGAGAGTAGTGTGACTAATCCCTCTGAGGGGTCGATCAAATATATGCGAAAAGGTGTGTACCGTTAGCTTGAATGGCCGGGCATAGCCCGGGCAATTTTCCTTGTGATGAAGTAAAAATTCGTAACCTAGGAATTTAGTATTTGGGTGTGTGTGTGTTAGAGATGGAGGTTATGGAGGATAGTTAAACGAAAAAGTATATAACGAAATAAAAAGGGGGGGGGGGGGTGTTTTGGTGGGCGGTTAGGAAAGAGAGAGAAGAGAAAGAAAGAGATGAGTAGTTATAATATGAATAAAAATTTGGTGTAGAAAACAAAATAGAGTCTTTCAAGTAACTCATAAAAAATTGAAAATTAAAGTAATATATTTTTATAAGTATTAAAAAAATATATATGTTTAACGAGTGTTAAGACAATACAATTGTTGTTTTTCATACTGCACAATGACGTAATCAAAATTCAAAAACAAGGTATTCCATACTGCCAAATTATCTATTTTTCGATTGGCGGAATTTTATATGAACGTCACAAGGGAAGAATAACACTTTGTAATGTGTGTTCCCTCGCTGTGAACAACAAATATCTATTGCTTCAACATATTCTTTTTGACGAGCAAAAAAATATATTAAATTACGGACGTTTCACTACAGATGTCAACGTACCTTATATTCTATATACCTTGTTTGACAATACAGTAAGGTTTCACCTACACGTCTAATAGACAGCATTAAATATGATATTTTATATATGTTTTTACCATAAGATACAACCAAATTAAAAAGGATGAAATTTGCTTTTTAGATTGCATTATTTGAGGTTTAAAAATACAATAAAAAGAATAGTGATTAGATATAAACACTATTATTTAAACCAGTATTGGCTCTCATTGGCAAGCTATGTTCAATTGATATCGGTATATTTATAAAAAAAGTTACCGATTGAAATGGATATATAAATATATATTTTTTCAGAGTCCGCCATTACCGACTTCAATCGGTATATTTGTAATAATGTACTGAACAGTCGTTATCAGTAGATTCGAAAGAAGAAAAAAAATCCACGTGAAACTTATTTAAAGAAAACTAAATTCCAGATTCAATTTATTTATTGAAAATAAAGAAAATCATACAGCCTTCTCAATGTTGGGGGTGCGGGTTCGAATACTCCCGACCTAGGTTGGATAAACCTATAAATACTAGTCATACAGTCAGTTATGTCTACTCACTCATCGAATCAACCGCTATCAATTGACAACAAGTATGCAAATTATAAACTTATTGGATACCTTCAAGAATATTGGCATAGATAAATAAATTTACTGCCACAAGTAGCCTTAGATCTCCAAATATCATTATAAATTGTAATACAAGCATGTAAGTGACAGCAGCATTGAATTGCAAATACTATTTAAACTGAAGGTGATAAATAGAAAAACGCTTCAAAGCGCCCTTACGGACTAAAGAAGAACTAAAATTTCGGCCAATTCCTTTTGGGAAAAAGGATTTTTTTTTGTTAAGCATGCGCTACTTTACTTAACGCTTTATAAGTAACGATCGATTATAAGCCCCATTTATAATATATTTATTGTTTGCCGTAATCAAATATAACTGCAAGATCTCTGCCTGACGACTATGATTACTAATAAAGTTTCGAAATGTATCACAGATACAATAATAGCAATTGTATTGTCTTAACTCGTAGTGATTGATGTATTTTTATTATTATTTTAAGGATGGCAATTGGGGGCTCCAACTTTAGTGTTTGCATTAACCTTAACCCATTAATAGTTTCCCATGCGTATTTTAAAGCAAATATATTATCAGGGGTATATATGCTTTGATTTTACTTTCTAAAAAAGAAATGAGTAATTTAAAATCATAGAGTAAATTTAAAAAATGGATGAACAGTTTATTAAAAAGCAGATATAATATTTCATGAGTGCAATATATATTGTATTATATCATAAATTATTCATTGGAATCAATCTGTAATTATAAACATCTTTGAAATACGATTAATTTAATAAAAAATTATTCTTGGGTCTCAACGTCGACTCCATTTTACCTATCTTAAAACGTTTCAACGATTAAAAAAGTTACTTTTTTATAAGAAGGATGTCATGTCTTGTTATATATAATTAGTTCACACTAAAAGTTTTTTTGACACACATAAAAACGAATTATAATTTAAAATAAAATGATTGTAGATATGAAATATTGATATCTTAATTAGCATTTATATTGACTTTGACTGGAATAAATCAATCAGAATCAAATCAAAAAATGAATATTACAAAACCTTTCATTTCTTGAGGCTAACGTAAAACAAATAATATCCCTAATATACAAATATTTGACTGTCGTCATGATTTACAATATTATATATATATATATATAATTGAGCCCAAAAATATTTTTTTTGATCAAATATATGTTATTTTATATTAAAAATCATCACGAATGTAAGAGTTACTTACATAAAAAATATAATTTTTACGAAAAAAATCACCAAAAATAATTAACATATTTTTTGAGCAATTTTGTACATATAGAAGATTTATATAAATTCTAATAAATATATATATCTATATGTTTGTCATTTAATTTTTTGAACATGAATCCTAATGTTATTGTACAGTATTTACTTTGCAATACGCATTGGAGGACGTAATGGGTAAATGAAAGATATGTTTGTTAAATATTTAATCGGTTAATGTATATTTTTAAATAATAAAAATAAACTTAATGTGTAAAAAAAGAGGAATTAAAAAAAAAATTTTTTCATGCAACTTACTCATCATCAATATCGTTTTTTATCATCGATATGTCATCCTCATCATTCTGTGTCTCATATTATGACAGCGGGCCTGGCAATAGGGGCAGTACCAGTAGAGGAGCACGATGAGATATGAGAACAGCCCATTCGGAATCAATATGGAGGCAATCACGCTTCCCACGGTCTCACTAAAGCTATAGTCTTCCAGTACAATCCAGGGGTTCAGCTCGGACACATAGCAGGGAAAGGTGCCGTCATTCTCTCGAATCTCATTATAGATATCTATGAAGCCCGCGCAATTCACACCCGGAGGATAGCCGCAGCCCTTGATGTTGATGAGGAGCGGGGTGTCCCGGACCGTGGCGTTTTCCTTCTTATCAAAGCGGGTCAAGTCCACCCAGTCCCCTATGTCCGAGGCCTTCGTCCCATTGACATAGGGCCTTAGGCTATATATGACGCGGACCTGATAGCATTTATACATGGTGGCCGTGCATCCCTCGCGGCAAGAGCTCCATTTGCACTTGGAGCTCCCGATTTTGGCCTCCACGTAGCTGGGCTTGCATGTGACCGGCTCGTCCCGGAAGTTATGGAGAGCGTTGAAATGGCTGGGTCCAGTACGAAGGGCACGAGGAAGAGAAAGGCGAAGATGCATACGATGCACAGCGTGCCCAGTGTGAGGGACGTATAGTATTTGATCTCCTCTACTTAGTGGCCTTGACCGGCTCGTTATCTCCGTCCTCTGAGTCTCCCATGCTGTCCTTTTATGTAGGCGTCTGTAATGAGACATGATATATATGGTTATATAGATATATATATGGGTTGGACAAAAATGTTATATGGACAGGATTTATTTTTCTTGATTCATATATATTGAGGATATATAAGTATTTTTGTACTTTTTGACACACATGAGATAATATATTATTAGAGGGCGGGGATATAAGGAAAAATGTCATAGGAAGTATGGTCATAGAAGGACATTAAATCAGATCAAATAAATTTGACGGTATGAAACTATTTAAACATTCATGTCGACCTCCAATTGGTAAATTTTATATTGATGAATGGCAGTCAATGAAAAATAACAGAATAGTAAAGAAGAACAGCCTCAGGCACCACAGATAATAATCGGCAGGAAGCAATCACTAAAAGAGATGATAATGATATTCAATTTTCTGAGTCGATACTTACATCTAAAATGCCACGAGTCTAAAAATAATGTACAGTTTAAAGTCTGTCAAATTGTAATTTTGTATTGTTCTTTCTACTTTTATTCTTAATATGTCTTGTTGATATATATCAATATTTTGGATGTTTTTTGGTATGATTATATATATATAACCAAAGATTATATATAAGTGAGAGCTTAAGAGGGATCAGGCACACGAGAGGCGAGGCAGAACGCGGTCATTAAAACATAAATCAATGAATTTAAATTGTGACATAAATAAAGCAAAATAGTTTTAAATAAAAATGTTTAAATATTTAGTTTTTAATAAAATTATACATTAAAAATATAATTAAAGTAATATTTATTTATAGTCAAACTACGCTGATGCTACTGCATCTCCTATCACCAAGCTGCAAGCAGCGACAGCTTGTATAATTCCCTTCAAGGGACCTCGATAGCCGTGCGTGTAAGGCGTGTTCAACTCTCAATGTTGGGGGCGCAGGTTCGAATCCCGAGAGGGGATGGTCAATTTTTTGTCTACCTCATTTAGATCCTAGGTTCGATAGACTAATTATAATGCTAATAATTCTTATTTATATCCTATCGGATGCAATTCTATCGAACCATATTGGCAAAAAAAAAAAAAAAAAAAAAATTCCCTTCTATACACATTTATTTTCTTTGATTGTAATATCTAAGTACCTGTTCGGTTACTATATATGTCAGATACTGAAATTTATGCCTCATGTTTTATTTTGAGCTCTTGTCAAAAATCAGATCAATATTATTAGATAATTCTAATGCTTACCTCACCACTCATCTTTGTATTAGTATCCGATACTATTCTTCATAACTCAATGGAGACCTTTTCTTTGACCATTTTCCCCTATAACCATTTTTTCCTGATTGGGGGAGGGTATGTAACAGCTTTATGGATAGACTAATGACGTTCAACTAGTGACTTTTTTTTAGCGCAGGACAATCTTTGTCAAATTTGGAAGGATTTCATATGCTACGAGGATTAATTTGGTCAAAGAGTTACGCTTAATACTTAAAGCTAATTGTCTGGTTTTAGTTGGCTAAATTGCGGGTCCTTTTATTCTCCACATCATAGATATCTATATAGGAATTATTTATAATATATATTTTTTCTACCATCTCCTTTACTATCTGCGACAGTAAAGGTAGCTTCTTAGTAGTTAAGTTAAATAAAGCCTACTTGGTATCTGCCTTGACTTATCACACAATTTTCTAAAGGCTTTTTCATTAACTTAATCCTCTAAATGTTCTGGATAAACATCTCAACTGTATAAGCTAGAGTATTTTCTTTCATTCTAAGCATTCTATATATATTTCTATCTTTATGTTTGAGATAGGATGGTGTAGTGACGTCATTGGAAGGTTGGTTTTTATTTTTTGGTGTAGGTTTATACACCAAAAACCCAAAGATCTTTTTGCAGATAAACATAAAGAATAAAGATTGCCGAAGACTATATATAGTATTTCTGAGTTATTTGATTAGCGAATATAGAGTGCCGAATCATCATAGCGGTATAATTCAGGGTATTTGCTAAAATCTCCATTGTTGAATCAAAGAAAGCTGCACTAAGAACTAAAGAGAGAGTGATACTTTATATATATATATATATATATATATATAAATAAGTAAGCGTAGGGGAGATTTTTAGCTTGGGGGGGGGGGGGGCAGCATTTAACAGAACTGTTAAATCGGTGAAAAATAACCGAATGAAGAAAACTATTAATATTATTTTTTTTCTTTATAGTAATTACATACTATTAATTACATTATATTTATTTGGTTATATTTCAAATCCGGTTGCTTTCATAATTTCATATTTTTTTCTTCAACTTAATGCCCGAATACCTCACCAATTAGTCCGAATTTGATAACTTATCCGAATTTCTTCTTTGGGGGGGGGGGGGGGGCTTGCCCCCCTGTCTCCTATGCTTATATTCTATATATATATATATATTTATTTATTATATATATAATGTTTTTCAATGAAATAGGACGTGTGTTGAAATCATCACTTAACATTAGAGACTATAATAACCAATAAGGCCATTTTCAGTTCTACGTTGCCTCTGTACTCTATATTCTCAAAGCAAATGACCAAGGATACTAGACACATGGAAAGGAACGGCCCTATAAACAAAAATATTTGAAGTTAATTATTGTGAGAGCAAACATATTTTTTTTATTTTGACGACATTTTGAATTGATATCAAGTATCTAGTGACATAAACAATGGTGTTATATTTTTTAAATAAAAATTGATTATAAAATACAATGATATCATTGGATGCTTACAACTTTTACGTATCTTACAATAATCCTAGTGCTTTTTCATATGTACGAAATAGTAACGTGGGCTCTCTTATTAAACAATACTTTAGGCTATGAAGTTGTCGGAATACTCGATGTAAAAGCCTTGAGGAGTTTACAAAAAGGATAAATGCTACTAATCATTTAATGAAGCCATCAGACTTCATAACTAACTTTGTTTTGGTTAAAAACTAGTAGTATCAGTGACGTCACTGGTCATTTAACAAATTTTTTAACATATCATTATAGATCTAAATATGTTACTGAGAGAATTGGCTCAGATATAAATTAACTTCAAAAACCTTTGTTTATGGTTATATTAAGAATCAAGGCGGTTTTTAAGGGGAGGGGGAGATATCTTACTTCAGAGTTCATTGTTCTCAGAACTATTTTCGCCACTCTCTGGCTTACAGCACTGAATATTCATTTGCCCCGAGTTATCTACATTAAGTATCCGTGAGCAGACAAAAAGCACACTACATGAAATAATTAAAAGGACAGAAGGTACAACAAAAGATGAGAAACAACCACTTGGTCTTATTCAAATCATACTGGACAACGACAAAGTCAGGATTGGATGGAGCATAAAAGCACGGAAAACGAGAGGGGGACGTGGAATTCCGGCCATCCTGGCCATGACCCTTATAAAACTCTGCACATTCCCCTTGAAGAGTATTTACGCAACCCTCCGTATTGATCATAAGCGAGAACGATCAAATATAAGGATATCCCTCTCAAATGGGATCCTTTCCCCATTAGAATCGAATTTAACGCTGGACCCTCCTGCGTGAAGGTAGACATAAGCGTCGTATAGTTCCTCGCATCCCTCAGAGCCAGTGAATCAAATATGGATCCATTGATGCAGTCCTGAGCTAACAAAGAGACATTGGATTGTGGCCCCAGATTGGTGCACGAGGATACAAGTGTCTTCCCTGGATAATCCCCCTTCTTCCATATACTTCGACCGTTACGTGTATCGATGGCTTCCTCACAGTTGGCGAAGAGGATGCGATCGCTGGCGATGATTATATTATTACGTTCGCTGGAGGGGAACTCATTGCATCGTCGCTCACAGTTCCAGGATCGGAGACGCCGGCATTTCCCGGATTTGCACTCGTAGTTTCCCTCTAATTCAATGCAGTTGCGTTTCTTGAAGCAGTCCAGTACGCGGGCTCCGTCTTTTCCTCGTCTTCCGGCCCCAGTGGCAGGTGTAGACTTGACTTATGTTGTAGCAGAGGCCGTCCGTGCAGCGGAAGAGCTTGTCTAGCTTGGTGCATTGATGGTCTTCCTTGCAGTTCTTGGTGGATATTTTCGTCATGTCCAGGGAGGCGCAGGTCTTGTCCACAAAGTCCCGACAGCCACGAAGCTCCATGTCCGTGCCATTGCTTCGCACACTGTATAAAAGAGAGAGAGAGAGAAACGTAAAGTTCGGACAGTGCAAAGGATTGAAGGTGTTAACAAGTTCATATTTATCACATAAATTGGACATGATTATCCGTTTTAAGACCTGAGGTAGAAGGAGAAAAAACAGTTGTCAAATTTATCCTTGGCTATTGACTAGATAAATCTCTACGACACAAGCACTTTGTGAGACACAAACCTCTCCTTTTCTAAATTAAAATTATTTTATAAGTTTTAAAGGAAAAATCAAATGTATTCATTACCAAAGTTTTCTTTAAAATTAGAGAATGAAAATGCAAACTATTAGCATTGTCATTAAGGGTAGTGGTTCATTTTTTTTTTTGAGTTCTTCTGGAGGAGGGATCGAAGGTCCCTCTTATTTCCAGAGTATCCTATTCCACAGGACTCGAGTACTAGAGGTCCTAAAGTTTTGAAATTTATGTTTATATTCGGAACACTTATATATAATACAAGATATTTGTGACAATTCGAATGTAGCCATCATTTATCTCCTTCAAAGTGGCACCAATTTCAGGCCATTTTTGTTCGATCATTTCTCCAGGACACAATAATATAATCAAATATGTTCATTACTCCTTCTTCGATTGAAGATTGATGCCTCTTACAAAAAACAGTGCTTCAACTTCAAATGTTAAGAAAAATGATTTTTGAATAAAAGTTAAAAATAAAGTGCAAATTTATGCAATACAAATATTTGATAAATTTAAGGCTTTCGTTACTTTCATAACTATTCATTAAAAAATCATGTTTTCTCTTTGAATGTGGAAGGCCCGTTAAAATATTTTCTATTATTATACTTTATTTTAATAAAATAAGAACCAACACAACAACAAAGTGTTGTCACAATAATTTAAAAAGGACATTAAGTATCATTTTCAGATGGACAGATGCACTTTATACAGAATTATGCCTTAATTAAGTTCAAAGACTCGAACTCACTTATTAGTAGTCTGGAAGCCGTTCTCAGACAAGCAAATAATGTTGTAAGTAGTTTTATCTATATAGAAAATATCTTTTAATACTTAATAAATAAAAAATTATATATATATATTTTTTTGATTTTGACAAACATCCTTCGGGTGTACTTAGATTTTCATAAAATTCGAAAATGTGTATTTTCTATAACAATATATATTTAATTATATAGTTGGTTATCTTTTTGCCTATCTAAATCAACGTTTCGTTAATATGTTTCTTTTTTTTGTAATACCGATCCAGAATAATTCTCTTTGGTCCATCCAAATGTTATCTATTCTTTAAAGCCTATAAGACCTTGTCTGATTCAACAAGACAACCTCTTGTAATATTGTCATAAAACGTTATACTCCAAATTTGAAGAACCCAATAGTTCATGACGCAATGAGTTTCCCCTTGACTCAGTTTGTATTACCAACTGTCAAATAAAACAACAAATACGAGCAACGTAAAACTGTTTTATGGTGAAAATATTGTCCATTATTTCTACTGAAACTTTGGGGTTCACTTTTATTACTTTTGATAAAATATTTTTGTCATGAGGCATTAACTGAGACTTTGGTTGTATAGCACTTTCCTATCCATGCTTAATTAGTGTATCGTTTTCAATGTTCGTAATTTTTAGAAAATCCTTTCTGACTATACTTAATGACCCCTTTTCTTGTAATAAAAAGAAGTATTGTATTTATCCAAATATTCCTTGATTTCTAGAAACGTTCTAACTATGTATTAGGCGCATCTTACTAAGGGACGAGGGTTGGTCAATAAGTCCGTGACTTTTTGTATTTCCGTCCATATAATTTGGTTGTCAACACTGCTCCTGTCAACAAGCATCTATCAGCTGACTTCTGTTAAAGTTTGAACACGCTGGGTCTTTTATTTTGGGTTTGACAGTCTTTACAGACAAACAACTTCGTGAATTGTGTAGAAAATGGAGAAAAGTGATTTTCGTGTGCTCATCAAGCATTATTTTTGCGGGAAAAAACCATCGCTGAAACAAAGGCTAAGCTCGATAAATACTATGGAGACTCTGCACCATCGATATCAATGGTAAAAAAGTGGTTTACAGAATTTCGTTGTGGTCGTACAAGCACCATTGATGCCGAACGCTCTGGGCGCCCAGTTGAAGTCGCTACACCAGAAACAATTCAAAAGTTCATGATATGGTGTTGGGCGATCGGAGATTGAAAGTGCGGGAGATTGTGGAAGCCATAGGCATATCACATGGGTCAGTGGTTTCGATTTTGAAAGATCACTTGGCTATGAAAAAGCTATCCGCAAGATGGGTGCCGCGTTTGCTCACAATCGACCATAAACGCAATCGGGTGACAACTTCGATGGAATGTTTGGCTTTGTTCAACCGCAATAAGGACGAGTTTTTTCGCCGATTTGTAACAGTGGACGAAACATGGATACACTACAACACACCAGAGACCAAGCAGCAATCAAAACAGTGGGTTTTGAAGGGTGAATCGGCGCCGAAGAAGGCCAAAGTGGGTTTATCAGCCAACAAAGTCATGGCTACTGTTTTCTGGGATGCACGTGGTGTAATCCACATAGATTACCTTCAGAAGGAAGAACAATGAATGGCGAATATTATACCAGCTTATTGGACCGATTTAATGAGGATTTAAAGAAAAAACGACCCCATTTGGCCAAGAAAAAAGTTCTTTTTCATCAAGACAATGCAAGAGTCCATACATGTGTTGTTTCCATGGCGAAATTTTACGAATTACGCTATGAATTGCTCCCTCATCCGCCGTATTCTCCAGATTTAGCCCCGAGTGACTATTTCTTGTTTCCGAACCTTAAAAAATGGCTTGCCGGAAAGAGATTTTATTCCAACAATGAAATCATCTCACAAACAAATACGTATTTTGAGGACCTCGAGAAATCTTATTTTTTGGAGGGATAAAAAAATTGGAGAAACGCTGGACGAAGTGTATAGAGCTCAAGGAGACTATGTTGAAAAATAAAATTAGCTTTTGTCAAAAAAACTTTGTTTCATTTAAAAAGTCACGGACTTATTGACCAGCCACATTAGCTAGAACTTTGTATTTCTTAGAAACATTGCGTCTTTTGAAGATAGTAAAAAAGTCCGTCTGTTTGTCTACTCTTCCTTTTATAGGTGTCTAATTATGTCTGTATGTTAGTTATTGGAAAATATACAAAATAACATAATGTATATCATTTGGCAGCTCAATTATCTTTCTTATTTACGTATCATCGCTCCTCATGAGGAAAAAAAAGTCATTATCCTTTCTCTGAGTATAAGCAGTTACATTACTCAACTGATGATAATAGGGTATATCAAATGAACTTATCCCTTGAGCCTCAAAAAGTGTGTTTATCGAGTATATTGGCATGGGGAACATTAGTTACATTGTAACTAGTCTAAAAATAAATAAATAAAAAAATAATGTAAAACACAACAACAAATAAAATGCCAATGCAGAATAAATTATGTGGGGACACTGCATCTAATGGCCTTAACTAGTCTAATAACAAAGTCTTCAGGAATAGTACAAGAAAGGAGAATGACTATATGTATCCAATGACGTCATAGCACGGAATATTACTTTTTCTATGAACAAGACATATTCTGGTGACCAGAATATATTGTGGTTCCTGTATGGATGATTAATTAAGGAATTATCCATTGATTACGTTAAAATATTTATTTGCCGTCATGGTTCGACTCAGTTGCATATAACATTATACTTATTTCATAGTCTCTACATTATATATTCAACGATTTAAAAAAACCTGTTCCATCCGGGAACTAGGATTTGAACCTGTGCCCTTGCTACTGCTAATACTAACTATTGCCGGCTTAACGTACGTGTATTTACGTACGTAAATGTGTTTCAATGGTTTGAAACCATAGAGATATAAAGACATAGAGAGCTTCTTGGATTCTTTAGAGAAATACGTTTTTTTGTGCCCAATAGTAACAAATCTTTCTATCTCTATTATCAATTTACGATGACGTAGGTCAAGTAGGTCAACTTTGTTTATTTTGGACACAAGCGACAGCTGAACGATGATGTGTATTTGCTATTGAAGGGAATAAGATCTCTATATTAATTTAATTTACATAGCTTTCTTCATTCGATTATTTTTTCACCGATTTAACAGTTCTTGTATAATTCGGGCAAATTGAATGCTGCCCCCAAATCAAACATCTCCCCTACGCTTATGGCGACAGCTGAACGACGATATTTCTCTGCTATTGAAGGGAATAAGTTCTCCTTATATCTCTATGCTTCAAACATATAATTTTCAGGTTTTGAAAACCAATACTCAACTTCAACTCCGAACTTAACAACAGTTTATTCATGTTTGGTGTATGTTAACTGCCAATATATTTAGTATATTTTTATAAAAGTAAACACAAATGACCGTCATGGCCAAAGATAATGGATGGTTGGCCAAAATTGCTTGACGGCCCCAATTTCCCGACCCCTTTTTCTATTCGCAGAAGTACTAATAAGTTTTTCTACCCAATGGCATTTGAAGTCGCTCTACGTCATGAAAAAAATCTTCAAATCGTTATTTTTTGCTCTCTCTCTCTGTTGAGTGTCCAGACATTACCGCTTATATCGGTGGTCAATTAAGCTCTACTTTCCTAACATATAGATGCGTGCAGGCTCCCCGCCCTTGGAGAGGCACCACTCCCCGCATGAGCTCCACTTGCAGGCAAAGACATCATCCACAATGGCCTTCTTCTCAATGGTGGTGCACATCACACTCTGCTCCCCGATCCCGGAGGACAGCTCCGGGATGATGGAAGATAAATTATGACGGTAAGGTAGACCAGAGCCACAGAGCTCAGGACAGAGACCGCCATGCAGATACAAAGCGTGCCACAGATAAAGGAGTTGCTCCTACGGATCGGGGGCTGCTCATGTCGACGCGTCCGTTCCTTGTTTCCCATTGGAAGAGGAGGAAGAAGGAATGCTTATAATTAATAAGAGACTTTATTCAACACAGAGACACACACACACACTTCGACTAACTGAGAGATTGAACTAAAAAGAAGAAGGATGAAATCAACTACATTGACTTTCACATCTTGGTTTTATATATATATGTATGTATATATTCTCTCTTTTCCTCTGCCTATAAAAAACATATATATTTGTGACTCTTCACAGGGAAAGCCATATCATTTCCCAAGCATGGATGACTGAAGAAGTTAAAGGATTGATAATCATCTGAGATAGTTAAAAAAAAACAGCTGTCCATCTTAGTATGTTTATTGACATCGATATATATATACATATATATATATATGCTGGGTTTCGGTAGAAAAATCTACCGCCGCGCCGGTTCGATACTCGATATATACCTTCTACTGATCGGTATTCGGTAGATTTTATTATATATGGACAGTATCGATCGATATTCGGTACGGTAGATTAGAAATAGAGAGAAATTTATTTATGCAACTGCTTTTACTTCTTCATATGCATTTCATATCGGACAGTTTATAACAAAGGACAATTAAATACATAATTTGTTATAACTTATTAGAGATTATTTGAAATTTAATACATACTAATCTTATATAAATTATATATGTACTTGGATTTTGTAGGAAATGGAAGGCTATATATTTTTTTTCATTTGCTGTCTCTTATTGTCCGATATTAAATGCACTTTCAGGTACTCTAGAATTCAATGCATAGTGTAAGTTTATACTTAATGTCTATTTATGTATCTGCTCTATAATCTATAAGTTGTAGTTGTTTATTTATTTTGCAAAGTTCAAGTTCTTCACACAAGGGAGCGCTTGGGCAAAGCGACAGTTGAACGATGTTTCTCTCTATATCTTTATGTCTCTATGTAAATGCTACAAAAGCCATACTTTCAATATACCGTACCGATTGTCAATCGGCACGTCAATCGGATTCGATTCGAGAAATATTTGAAAAATATAAAGCTTTAATTTAACTCTTATTTTAATTTTTTATTATCTTATTTTAATTTTTATTATCTATATCCGCCCTTAACAGCATCAACAGCCTCCAGACGGGACCTGAAGGCCTGACAGACAGACCGTATGTAATGAGCGTCACTCCCATCCCAGTGTTCATCACAGAGGACATCATGGCTTCAATATTGGGGTGACGTATTCTGCAGACCCTGGCCTGCACATGCGGCCCAAAAGAAAACTCCAAAAGGGCTTACATCAGGGCTGCATGTAGGCTACTTTTCCTTACCCGAAATGGGATGTTCTCTTACAAAAATTATGGGTGGATTTAGCTGTAAGGCTGGTGTTCCATCTTGTTGGAGCACCACTTCTTGGTTTTGAAATGTTGCTGAACCCAGGGCAAAAGTTTGATGTGCAGCTCTTCAATGTACGTGACTGCATTCAAGCAAAACCCTCGGGGAAACCAAATCAATAGTATTGTGTCCCGTGATGAAGCCACAAAGACCAGGTACATGGCTGAGGCTGGATGTTTGATAGTGGTAATTGTTTAAGGTCTGTATCAACATCTTTAAAGGCCACAAACCGGTCATTTCTTTTATTTCTGACCGGATGCACAGTCCAGGTCTTTTCATCAATGAAGATGATGATCCTTACAGCTGGTGCAGATTTCAGGTCATTGATCAGACTCTTGCAACGTTGGAGATGACTAACTTGATTTGAGGTGTAAATAATGGTCTCTCCAACATCACTAGGGACCTGCCACCGCACTCCTAACAGCCCTTCTGACCGTACTGTCATCAACACCAAGGTCCTTGGCATGAGCTCTCATGCTGTGGTTGGAGCCCTTTGGATCCCATCACAAATCAATTGTGGTTTCAATTTGTACTTGCCATCACTCCCAGATTTCCTCTCGACCCTTTGGTTAATGTACAGCTTCTTCTTGAAGCGGTAAATAGTCGATCTTGCCACGTTCAGTTGCTTGGCAATCTCAGTTGGAGTCTTACCCGCGCCAAGAAACGTCGACATTTGAACTCTACGGTCTCGTTCCATCTCTCTGCTTATTCTCAAGGAAAAATATACTAACATAAAGCATAAACATAAGCACTGCTACCGAAGTTATTTAGCAAAACATTTTGTTCGATATTTTTTCGTAATCGTAATCGTAAGTGTTGGCATATATTCTCTATATATATATATCGACGGTCACAAGATGGTACATAAATCGATGTTATTTGAGAAATTACTTTGATAACTAGTGGTGAAGAGAGCGAAGCATTGAACGGCTAAGTAAAATAAGAAATAGGTCCTGACGAAAAATATGGGAGTTTCTTTAGTCAGCGAGTCCTGAGTTAACTCTGAAAATAAGAGGGTACCTTCGTATCATGGTGCTTCACTCAGACCAAAGAGCTGAAGCGATTATTATGCAATTCTAACAACAACGAAAGTTTACAGCTTTTGCTAGGAAAACTTTTAAATTGCATAGATTTATTTTTTGTTCTTCGACTTTCCATACATATTTGTGATGTAAAACTTTTGTATTCACAATTGTTATTATAGAGTAAAATGTTTGTTTTGCACGGTGGTTAATAAAAATATGTGAATTCTTGTTTTCTTTTAAAGGAGCTGACGAACTTTTATTGAAACGGTCATAATATTAAATCATTTAACAGATAACACTATGTAACAGGATTTTGCCCCTGGGCTGAAATTTATAAATTGAGTCCCAATTTTTACGTAGATTCAAAAAATGCCACTCAAAATATCGTCCGAAAAAAGGTTTGGACTTTATGGCCTTTTTTGAAAATCAGGATTTTCATCATTTCTAATGGTTCAGGCCCAATTATCTTCGTGCAAAGTAAGAATAACCACAAATGTCAGTAGTATTTATTTTTCTAATATACTGTGCATTTCAAATCCGTTTTTATAATTTATATATCTTTCGTACTATACGAAAAAATAGGCTTTATATTTCAAAAAGTTGATCATTTTTTAGTGTTCTATTTAAGCGGCTATATTTTTTTTTGTTTCGAGTCTATTGACTATTATCAATATGTAATATATTTTTGGTATATGTCAATGCATTTCAAACCAGTTTTTATAATTTCGATATCTGGCATGAAAGTATCGAAAAGATCAATTTAGTAGGACGAAGTATTGATCATATTAAGTAACTACTTTTAGGTGATTATTGAGGTTGCATTTAATATTATTGTGATTTGTTACGAAGAAAAAAAGCAGTTTGCCTTTTTATTTACATATAATTATTACAAGTGTAAAAATAATTTTATTTTTTAGAGCATTACTGTGATTTGGAAAATAGCATTCCAATATGTTATCAAATTATTTAAGGAACTTGCAAATAAAAGGCAAACTGTTTTTTTTTCTTCGTAACAAATCACAATAATATTAAATGCAACCTCAATAATCACCTAAAAGTAGTTACTTAATATGATCAATACTTCGTTCCACTAAATTGATCTTTTCTTTACTTCATGCCAGATATCGAAATTATAAAAACTGTTCTGAAATGCATTAAATGCCATTAAAAATGAACATCTTGTACACGTTATGTCTTATTTCTCCTCGTTTCAATTGCCCCGATTATGTAGAATATAACAACCGTGTTGAATTCTATTTGCATGAGTTTGAGTTCAAAAAGGCTCCATTCGAAATTATAATTCAGAACTAGGGGTCCAAAAATCATCAACGCAGCCAGTGAGAGCGTTCAGACGACTCGGGACGTCCCTTAAGCTCCATAAGAAAAAAAATATGACGTGTCAATGGGAAACACCTCAAAATAAGTCTTGTGGTTTGGGACTTTCGAAGTTGTCGTTTTTGTACCGAGATTATCGATCACAGGATAGGTTGATATGTATTATGTATTGATAAGCCCTGATATCGTTCACCAGCACTATTCTGTTAGTCACACGTGGAGATACGGAATTTCAGAGAGCTAATTCAGAGAAATACGTAAGTTTGTCAGCTATTGAGGAAGGAGGCTCAAAACAAATCGATCTCCTTTACCAGAGATAAATAATTCGGAATTAAACACAAATAATTCACAAACCTTTTGCTTAAAAATATATTGATTAATGTATTATGAGTAGGAATGGAAATCTGGAGCTTAGCCTTTGTGCATACAGATTCTATTATGACTGTTTTTTTGCCGTGAAAAAGCGAGAGGGGTAAAGAGAGGGATAGAAGGAAAGAGAGAGGGGAGAGACAGAAAGTTTATCTCTCACTTTTTCTTTCTCCCTCTCTTTCCTCCTCTCCCTCTCTCTTTCCTTCTGTCCCTCTCTTTATCCCTCTCTCTTTTTACGTCCAAAAACAGTCATAAAATCTGTAAACACCAAGGCTAAGCTCCATATTTCCATTTCTACTAATGAGCTTTCATGGACACTGATGGATTCCCAAAATATTAAGCTCTTTAGATTTTACTTATTAATACAATAAACACGGAGCATAAAAAGGAATTGACTTCAATCAAGCATGGAGCGTGTCGGAACTTGTTGGAGAGACTTACACTTTCTTAGGGGTGATATAAAGGACAGTCAACGAAAGCTCTAAAGGAACTGGAGAAAACTATCAATGGAACGAGACATGATCAACTCACTTTAAAAAAAATGAGGCACAGTCCCGTTCCGAGCCTCAAGAAACTAGAACTATCAAACCTAGAAAAAGGCTATCATCTAGAATTATGATAATTTGTTTTACGCATGAGTACAACCATAGAAGTTTTGATACATTAGGATTTAAAGACTAAGAGACGAGCCTGAATCAAAGATGGTGTCCGTATTTTAATAGTCACCCTTCTATTAAACAATGCTTATATAAAGTGAAAAAATATATATATTCATATGGGGATAAACTTTATTTTCAAATAATAGAAGGACAACATTGAAAATGAGGGTTTTGTTGCTTCAAAATAATGTTCATATATTATTTTAAAACTCTCTCAGACAGCTTCCGGTCTCTTTTTTTAAGTTATAGGTGTAATTTAAATCCAAGAAAAGGTAGGATGATATTTTTAACTATTGGAAATACAGCGAAAGAGTTCGTTCCTTACAAAACTCCCTATTCCAAACAAATAGTGACAAACCATGATGCCGTATGATGGTATAAAAACTATAATATAAAAATGTGTAATATCATGAGATTTAATCAAATTGTCCTTCCTATTATCAAAAAAATATTACAATCTAAGATAAGTTTCAAAAGAGAAAAAATAAAGATATTTAGATAGATACAAAATCTTGCTACTATTGTATTAAGAAAGGCGTTTAGAGATATCCTTACTTCCTTCTTTCGTATATATATTACATCTTTAAAAGATACGGAAGATTATGGATTCCTGGAAAAACTAGAAAAATGGACTTTAGACATATCCTCATATCTTTACTTTTTCCTAAATACAATTACATCTTTAAAAGATACGGAGGATAATGGATTCCTGGAAAAGCTAGAAAACATGGAAGGGATGGGATATTACAAGCACTAATATTTTATTAAAACAAGCTGATTAATGCTGGATGTTTCGCATGAAAATATGATGTTCTTTGCAGGACGTTATATATACGTCACATGTAATTATAAAATATTATTATTATATTTTTAAATACGTCATACGTTTTTAGAATAAAAAATATAGTCAAGCTGTGGCCACTTTAGGGAACCCAAAAAGTTGCTTTACGATACACAAACCAAATGTTGTGCTGTCTATAGGTAAGTGATCGCTATATATATATATATATATATATATATATATATATATATATATATAATATATATATATATACAATATATCTATATTATATCTATATATTATATATACATATATATATATATATATTATATATATATATATAATATATATATATATATTATATATATATATATATATATACAGGGTTGTGAACGGAACGTAAAATTGAACGGCGTTCCGCGGAACGGAAGAAATTGAACGGAACGATGAACGGAACGGAAAAAATTGAACGGAACGATGAACGGAACGCTAAAATTTGTCTTTTTGCGTTCCGTTCAAATAATATTCAAGAGGAAATCACCCAACCTCGATTTTAGTATGTATTATACATTTTTATCAGTCATAGTTGTTGTCGGTCACTAAATTTAATTATTTAGTTACTAACAGAACTTTATTTATTCCGTTCGTTATCCCTTTCGATCATTATCGTTCTGACCTCAAAACTAAGGAGAGGGAAGCTGCGTCCAGGTGTAGAGTGTTAATTGATGCACTCTCTTTTGGGATCAAACGAAGATTTGGAGTCTACTTTGAACGTAGGGAGATGCTAATTGCTTCAGCATATCTCCCTGAGTTCAAAGTAGGCTTTTTAGACATCGCAAAGCAAGAGTTAGCAAGAAATTATTTACTAGAGGAGGCCGAAGAACTGGGAGATTTTCCTTCTAGCCAACTTTTGCAAGAATCGGCAGCGGAAGAAAAAGGCAATTTCTTTGCCAAGAGGCCGAAGAAGACTGACTCAGCTAAGCAGGAGGTTGACTGCTTCTTAACCGATGAGTTTTAGGCAATGGAATCAATTATTGCTTATAAAAGGATTAAAAGATTTTCATTCGATATTATGTTATACTTCCCGCAGTGCCAGTTTGGAGAGACTCTTCTCCAAATCTTAACTTTTATTGTGAAGGACAAGGCAAAAGATAGGAGATGAAAATTTCGAAAAGCAAATAAATAGTGTAATTTATAAACTAATGTTATTCTTAAGATTGTAAATAAATAAACTTTTCGTAATTATTCTCAGATAAAGCAATAATTATGAGTAGTATAGACCGAGAAATTCGGTGGACCATATGTGGTTGGGATTTTTACATATTTGACTTTTCATATTGTAACATTTTTGGGTTGGGGTAAAAAAATATGTTAATTTTTCGGGCCGAGCCTCTGGTTCAATTATTTTATATCTTAAATATATTATCGAAGTTTGTAAAGTTTTTGGAACTTTAATTGCGGTAACTAACTTCAAGCCGAAACTATTAAAGCCTGGTTTAAAATTTATACCCGATACATACGAGGATGCAGTGAAAAGTAAAGAACCTTCTTATGAGAATTTTTTTGAAATCCAATTTTTGAACGGAACGCAAAATTGAACGGCGTTCCGCGGAACGGAAAGAATTGAACGGAACGATGAATGGAACGGAAAGAATTGAACGGAACGATGAACGGAACGGAAAAAGTGGAACGCGTGCAAGCCTGCATATATAT
>CP045910.1:2610674-2623766 GCA_013387185.1 Caligus rogercresseyi
ATATCTGCTTATATATAGTATATATAGCGTAATTTAACTCATAAATATTGTGCAAAAAGATGAGAGATTATTATCCTACTATGGATGTAATAATGTACATAATAATCTATATTTGAAAATCCATCACTTTGCTATGGCATAAAATAAATTAAGTTGCTTCATTTGCATATTCATTTATGCTAAGGAATCACGCTGGGCCTTTTTTTGCCGATCGTGAGGGGTTGAAAAAAAGGTAAAAATAATGAAAAAATATATTTTCTTATTTTTAATATGTAATATTGTTATTCTTTTCTAACGTCTAATTGACAGAGTAAATATTCATTTATGGACCAGATAGAATAAACTCAGTAGATTAATTACTTTTGAAGTGAAATTACTCGGGCAAACACTACTGGTTTGATAAATAAAATTATTGGAAAATGAATGGCAAGAATCTGTTTTGGAAATAAATAGACTAGGTTATTTAAGAAACTTCAATAAAAAAAAGTGTTGCTTTTAGTGTCACATTATGATAAAAACTTGATTTTGACTCCAATAAGATTTTTTTAAATACATGGTATTTTGAACACGCTGACTAAAAAAATAACTTCAAAGGCCACGAGACTGTTTTTTACATTTTTGCATTATTTTACAACAAGCTTTAAGATTCCTTATATTCAAGATCTATCGAACTTTTCTCTTTAACACAAATCAATAGAAGATTAAATGTGTTTGTAGTTGCTCACTCCCGTCTTTAACATTTTGAAAAATCCTCTCAATCCCTCTTTAGATTGCTCTTTATTCTGGCTTAATATAGGATCATTCTAGTTAGCGGTTACGGTAAAACACAAATGGAAAGATCCTGCTACTTTCGCTGAGAAAAACTTGAAATCTTAATTATTTTATCCATTTTTGTATCTATATTTATCTATTATGTTTTTCCGACTGCGAATAAAAAAATATTTTTTACCATTGTCCATACATTTTTATCATATCAAAACGAACTTTCATATTTATTGTATACAAAATTCGATCTTTTAAGACTCCAAAATTTGTGATATTTTTTAAATTGGTCCATAAAAGTACAGCCATGACTCCCTTTTGCATCCACAACAGAACCTTCTTGGTGAACAGAACCAGTCCAAGTGATCCTTCCTTACGGACGATGTTCTGGACTCGACGAGAGCTTTTCAGATCTGCAGGACGATGAGATAATCCCTTATATCATGAACGAAAAAGAATAAAGTAGGGCTAAAAGGCCCGTAATCCAGTACTGAACATTGAGATGCTCCTTTACTTTGTAAAGTACGATATTTAGTTCAATAAAAGTTTATTTCCAGTATTTAAATACATAAAATATGGTAATTATGCATATATTTACATGTATTTATTATTATATTTGAAAATATATACAGTGGAACACGAATCCATGAGTCCGGATCCGAGTCCGTAGCCGTTAGCACGAATGACATGACATATATGTCTTTTCGTCAAAGGAGCGCCTTCTTTGATGATCACGACCTGGGTTCCTGTCCTTAAAGAAATGAGGTGAGAGAAAATGCTGAATTCTCCCCGACTTCAGCATCCTTATTTTGTAATCCGGAGCACTACAGTTTTTCTGTATTTCGAAATGTTTTATTTGCACTCCAAACTTATCATGATCAGGGACTTTATTTCATTTATTTTGAGACGTCCAAGATATTTTGGACCAAAAAAAATTATCAGCATCAATTATCGGATGTTGAGGCACGCTTTAATCTTCCTTTTTTTGCTTCATATTAAAACGGCGAAATCCATTTACTGCAAAGTAGGAATACAGCCACTCACATTCACAGCGAGAACGGACACATTCCAACAAGAAAACTCAAAAGCGTGCACGACCATTGCGCCTAACACGTACATTGTTATCATACCACAACGAGCTTTCATATTTATTGAATACAAAATTGGATATTTTAATACTCAAGAATTTGTGACTTTTTTAATTGGTCCCATACCAAAATGAGTTAAACCTTTTATTGTATCTTAATCTCAGCTACTTTCATACAAATTTAGAAGCAACAACATCACCCCTCCCTGAAAATGTTTATCATTTTGAATTCATATTTTTAATGTTTTGACCTTGTACTGTGAAATTATCAAATTGAACTCACTCAATAGCTTCATTTTTTTGCCTAACTGGATCGATAGAATTGCATCCGACATTATATAAATAAGCATTAGGATCTTATCAATGAGATAGAGCAAAAATGACCATCCCTTCTCGGAGTATTCGAACCTGCGCCGCCCCCAATATTTAGAGTTGAACACGCCTTAACCCAACCGGCTATCGTACTCTTTTTATATTTCATTATTTCATAATCCCGACTGTTTATTATTACCACTTATATACTGTCAGCCAATCACGCTCTCAAATGGAGTCCCAGCCTTGCTGCCTTAATAACACCTTTTGCTCTATGCCTATGTTTATCAGGTAATTCTATTATTGTATGTATATCCTTGGCCCTCACATAATTAATAATTTTGAAGGGATATCCTTCCTTGCCTTAATGGAGCATTAACTTCATATGTTGTTTTCTTTATCCATGCTCATTTTTTATAAATAGCCAGAAAGAATGCCATTACAGAGGGAGAGAGAGAAAAAAATAATATTTTTACTTTTTACTTCCCAAATATATATGACATAAAAAGTGCCCGGAAAACTACAAATATATTAATATACAATGTGGACAATGCTGAGTATGATATTTGGTTTGTTAGTAAAAACACTTGGCGCATTATTTTTTGTTTTGTTTGGGGGTACATTTGCTTAACATAATAAAAATATTGAGTCAAATTAGAGGGCATAACATATTCTTAACAGACGGATGCACTTGTAACTTGTCCATATTCCTAATACCTCTTTATTGTACGCCAAATATTTAATGAATTACACACGAGAGCTCCGAGGATTTTAAGGCTTCTGATCAGAATGGACGAAACCACAGGAATATATGCAGAACACTCGCATTGTAACTTGTTTCATTATTTTATATAACATATTTTAAAAATATATATATACACCTCTCTAAGTATATATATATATATATATGTAGAATATAATATATATATCTCTCTATCCAAAAAAGGAATAAAAAATCATCAATCACACATCAAGTTTGAAAGATTATTTTATTTCAGAATATTGTTTAAGATACCAAAGAAGATAATAATGACATGAATTTTAAATGAGAATAATACTCTCTATCTAAAATAATAACAATCATTTTTATAATCATTATTTAATCAAGGATGATATGGATGCCTCATATACTTGGTGTGTATAAATATAATTTCCCCTTCCATTCTTTTAAAATATGACACAATCTGCTGTGCTTTCCACTTCATCGCTTTTTAATTACATTGTCCCTTTTATCCCATAAATATACACATATATATTATATATTATAAGCTTTTGAATAGTGAGGCTCACATTTCACGTTGATGAGTTTCGAGAATGACACCATATTTGTTATTGTTCTTTGACAGCTGACTCAAAAATAATCATGGATAAGTATTAAATATGGAATAAATAACAAAAAAACCAACTCAGCCCACCAAGGAGACAAAAGCAAATCGCTCTAGCTTAAAGATGACCAGCTTACGTGTTTGTGTTTTTTTCTTGTATGTACGCTTAAGACATTCAACCTTACTTTACGGTAAGTTCCTCTTAAAAGTACTATATAAATAAGTAGGATATACCTCTATGCTTCAACATCATTATTTAAATTCTTATTAAGTTTTCTATTCAATTAGATAATATTTAGAGGATATTTTTAGGCTAGGTTTAGATGTAATTTCTATAGTTTATATTGCTTCTAAAAGCTTGTCCCATTATGTTATTTAATAGTGGATATGCAAAGTATAACTATTAAAAGGCTGCAAATATATATTTACAAATTATTTTTTCTTATTATAGTGTGTTAGTTAAAAAGGATTCTTGTGCACCAAAAAGAGATCAAAGAGGAGTTTAGTAATTACTATAGCACAATATCTGCGAAGGAGGATTATTTGTATTTCATCAGAATAATAATAAAACCTCATGCAGCCTTACATGTCCTCTAGTATATGTTATTAAGATATACACAAAAACAATGGGGTTCCTCTACCAAAAATAGATATTCGACAGAAGCAAAACGGCTTTGAGTTTGCTTGTCAAAATTATTTAATATGGAGGCTACACATCCCTCGCTAATGGGCTCTTGGATTCCACCAGCCATATTGGGGTACTCCAAGCCCACAGTCAATGGGCCTTGGAGTCCCGCCGATCGCAAATATGATATATTTGGGTTTCTATCCCACCGCCCTGGGCTCTCGGATTTTCTCGATCACACCTATGATATATTGGAGGAGTGTCACGCCCACCGTCAATGTGCCAACAGCGTGCTCCGATCATACAAATAACATATTTGTGTTTTAATCCCACCCCCCATGGACTCTTGGGTTCCCTTAATTACAACTATATCATATTTGGGTTTCATATCTACTGCCCACGGTCCCTCGGGTCCTGCATATCATGACAATGGTATATTGAGGTTTCAAATGGGCCATTGGGTTATACCGAGAACAATTAGAGAACATTGACGTTTTTAAACCTGTTATGTCTCTGACGTCACATTACAAGACATCCTGACGTCATGTGCATTGTGCCTCACTCTTTCCTCTTCCGTGTATATATTTCCTTCTTTTCCTACTGTGATTGGCAACGACTTGGGACATTGATATACTATTAATATATACTTTTCTAAGGTATCCCAACACAACAAAACCCACCTATAAAGGGCCATCGGTTTCAGCTGATCAATCTAAAGGACTCATTGGCGGTGGGTTACAAACCCCATGTAGCTTTGTTTATTTAGCTCCTAGATCATCCCCACCTCAACTCAATCCAGTATCAGCCGGTAATAGAACCCTCTAGAAGCTAAACCGTGTATTACACTGAACAACAATTTTTTTTTACTGGAGATGTGAAAAATGATTGAGACTATTTGGGTACGCTGATTTCAAAAATCAAAACCGTTTTGCTGTATCACGTCAGGATTTTCATTTACAGAAATATTCCATTGCCTAGAAGTCAGGACTTCAATGAAATTTACAAAAAATCATTTATTACACTGGGGAACAGTGAAAAAGTTACTTGGGATATATCAACTGATTTGAATACCTATTGGGTCCCTGATAACTAAATTAAAAACCATTTTGCTCAATCAGGTCAGAATTTTTTGAAATTTTGAGTTTTTTGTTTTCGATTTTCAACTTTTACACAAAATCACAACTTTTTGTTTATTGAGCTACAAAAGTGGTATGGGTGTTTTTGGAAATGGCATGGTCATATTAGTGGGGGCGGAGACTAGTTTAAGTGGAAAAAATAACCAGAGAGGCCCAAAAAATTACATTTATTTTTGGTAAAATGACCAAATTTTGCATATTTTTCAGTATACATATTATTTATATTACAACTTCTTAAGTAAAACAAAAATTATCTTTAAGCTTTTTTATTTCTTACTATACAAAAAAAACATATTCAAATTGAAAATGCATGGAATGCTAATTACTAGCAGTATAAAACTTCTCTCTAAAGATCTTCTTTTGTGCTGCAAATTAGGATAGTCAAAGCTATACTCCTGCAATAGTGAGCCATCATGTGGCTATCCCATATTTCTTGGTACCTCTTCTACATGTCCCTCATGTCCTGGTGAAACCTCTCACCCTGCTCATCACTAACACTTCCAAGATTTTCAGGAAATTTCTCCAGGTGACAGAAAAGGAAATTAAGTTGATGCTCATATATGCATTTAGCTGCTTTTAGCTCACAAACATACTGTTTACAAGCTTCACATAATTGCTTGACTTGTTGTTTCCAAGAAAATTATCCACAAACAAGACAAAGGAACTCCAAGCATTATACACAATCTGGTTCATAATAAAAACAAACAGATGATCATTCATTAGCTTTCGGATCTGAGGATCATCACAAATTCAGCCTTCTTTTTTACTCAGTCCAGGGAAAGCATCACAAATGTATTTAAAACAGTCTCCATCTTTGTCTAGGGCTTTGACAAATTGTTTCATTAATCCTTAATGTGAAGAGGAGGGAAAATGATCATTGATCTCTCCACCAGACATTTTTCTCTCAAACAGTCATAAGAGTCCTCCTTCCTCACCCAGTGTTCCTCCCTTGCCCTATTATCCCAGTGAAAGAGAAAGTAAGGGATTTCGGTTTCTTTTAGTTTGGTGACATGGGCAACTGGAATGGATCCATATTTATTTCCATTATGGGACAGAACAACTTTGAGACTGTATTTATAACTGTCAATGAAAAGTCTCCACTCTTGAGAATTGTAGTTACTTATACCTAACTTATCCAGGAGACCAGGAATGTCATTACAGTCATCTTTCTCAGAGAAGAATGGAACAAACTCTGAATCTCTTGTTCTGTAGAAGGATTTTGTTGTACCACTTTAAAGCAGATTATTCTCACTTAATCTAGAGGCCATAAGTTCTGCATATTTTTGAGTGAGTTTAAGTCTCTCGCAAGGTCATTTAATTCACCCTGGTTGCACTGCTTCGGCTAGGATGTTGTACCTTCAAAGTGTATATCATCATCATTGTGTGAACTATCACATTGCAACTGCTCAGTCGCACTCTCATCATCTGTAACATCTGGAAGTGACTAGAACACTGGAATTGGAACATCTTCACTGTGGGGCACTGGTCTGATAGCAGAATCCAAGTTTGAATACTTTAAACTCTTTCTGTTTTTTTATTTATACCTATACGGTTTATAGTGCAACAATGGCAATCATGAGTGTTTTTTTTTGGTTCTCTGCACACCATAGGTACACACAAACCTGAGTTCTTCTTCTTGCCTTTAGACCATTCTCTAAGTTGTGTAATGCAAGTAACAAACACAATGGGAGGGGCCCACTCTTTTATCATTCTTTAGGAGACACAATTTTAAATATTAGAAGCAATTTTGCAAAACTGTTTAAGAATATATATGTTGATTTATTTTTAATTTATCATCTCAAAACCTATCTCCGCCCCCACTAACATGAGTATGCCATTTCCAAAAACATCCATACGAATTTTATAGCTCTATAAACAAAAGTTACAAAAATCGCCCGAAATCGGTCAAAATATTTTTGGCTTTTTTGGGTCTCTCTGATAATTTTTTCAACTTAAACTAGTCTCCGCCCCCACTAATATGACCATGCCATTTCCAAAAACACCCATACCACTTTTGTAGCTCAATAAACAAAAAGTTGTGATTTTGTCTAAAAGTTGAAAATCGAAAACAAAAAACTCAAAATTTCAAAAAATTCTGACCTGATTGAGCAAAATGGTTTTTTATTTAGTTATCAGGACCCATTAGGTATTCAAATCAGCTGATATATCCCAAGTAACTTTTCACTGTTCCCCAGTGTAATAAATGAATTTTTGTAAATTTCATTGAAGTCCTGACTTCTAGGCAATGGGAATATTTCTGTAAATGAAAATCCTGACGTGATACAGCAAAACGGTTTTGATTTTTGAAATCAGCGTACCCAAATTAGTCTAAATCATTTTTCACATCTCCAGTATTAAAAAAAATGAAATTTGTTATTCAGTGTTATTTACTATAATTTTAAATTTACAATTGTAATTAATTGCTCTTAAGAGGAATTTTTCCAGAATACGTTTTTTCCGTCAATCCTGTCGACTATTTCCCTCATTCCAGTAGCTATATAGATTGGTTATATGACCCGAGGTTTGAAATCACAATATATCATTGGTGTGATCCGCAAAACCGTAAGTCGTATGGATGATGGGTATAAAACTCCAATATACCATTGCTATGATTGACAGAATTCGAAGACCCATCAGCGGCAGTTTATCCAATATGCTATAGGTGTAATCCACGGAACCCTATGTAATAGTTCTCCATTCTTCAATTATCAAATATGTATAAGTATTTATATGTTACTAAATATAAATAATTCAGTTCTAATTTAAGACGATCTTTTTCTTTGCTCTATATGTTTTTCCATTCATTCCTTTGACAGACGCGTTGACCTTCTAATGGAGTTTTCGATTTGTTTCTTTATTTTTAAAGTTCAAATTCTACACACCAGGGAGCGCTTTCAATTACATCCTTAGTCCCATCGTATTAATTATTTAAATTTAAATCAATGTTCATCTGCCAATAATTATACAAGATAAATATTATCTGAAATATGAAATGGCTTTTTATTCAGTGGCAAATTGTCCTGGACGGGATTTAATTCCCACCCGAACAAAACTTGAGGAGACGGTGGTACATTTCAATTTGGCGTAAGTCGAATATTGGAAACCACAAGCTTTAGGAACCAGATTGTTATTCGCACGTTTGTGATCAACATTTCAGGCCAAAGGATATGTACGAACCAAAGTCTAAAGTTGGAAGCCGAGTGAGCCGTCGTGTTCATACTGTAAACATCACGTCATTAAATCTATCACGCCAAACAATACTCGAAATTGAATTATGACAGATCCACGCTTGTTACTCGAAGATCAAATAAGTCAAATCCGTGTAATTTTAATAATTTCTATTTAAAGTCGTAAGATTTAAATCATGCAAAAAGACATTCACAGTCCTTGAAAAATATTATATTCACAGTAATAACTATGTGTTGGGAAACTTTAAATTAATTAAAGCTGATCAATAGCTTGCTGATATACAATTAGGTCTGTCAGCAAAGTTACTTATCTCCTTAAATGTTGTATCGTGTAGGATACAGTTAATTTTAGCACATGTATGGACTACAAGGCTTCCTCAATTGCCCTGTAGCTTGGTCTCTTTTGGTAGAACTTTAAGATGGCTTCCTTCACGCTTCTCACTCTCGAGGATGACTAAAGGAGTACACAAAAACAAGTAAAGTAAAATATGTTAAAAAATCTCTTTCACAAGAGAAAGGGAAAATCTAGCATTGGATCCAATAAACACAAGAATATGTACTGTATTTAAAAAATAACTTTAAAACATTCACATGAGTACCTCTTTTTCTTTTTCCTTCTTGAAACTATAAAAGAACCCTATTAGGAGCTGTTATTTAAAAAATGATTGGTGCGTCAGCTATTATGATCATTTATTGGCACTAATATTATTTGACGAAAATTTTGCAAATTATAACAAAGTCATAAATTGATCATAGCTAAATTTAATAAAACTAATTTTTTTCAAATAAGTAATAACAATAAAGTTTTGCATCATAACGAAACCTTTGAACGCAATTTTTTTTTGGGGGTCAAACCAAAATCAATTTTTCTAGTATCATTTAGTTTCTTATGACGCAACTTTAGCAGGGGTGACATTTTGATATCTTAGTATTAGGTTTCTATAATGTACTGTATCAAAAAATAATTATCGCCCGTATATTTTTTACAGATATTTCCAGACAACGACGACAACGAAGTTGTTACAAATGGAAATATGGACGAATAAATATCCGTGCTGAAGAGAATGAAGAACATGGGCAGCCAGACGAACTTACAGAAAGGACAAAATATTAAGGAAAGACTAGATTTTACCATAGTACATTGAGATGATCTTGTGAACTATAATCTAAAACAGTGAGTTTTGATGAATATATTACTATATATATAAATTACATCTTTTTATCTTATAATCCTTACATGTAAACGTTTCGGTATTGTTCTGTGCTCAAATCGCTGTATACCAAATGTTATCTTTTCATGACAGGAAAAATTTGAATCTGGTCACCGTATCGTTTTTAATTAAGGCATATAAAGGGATACAAAGGTAAAAAAAGTATAAATTTTACCGGTGGTATTGACATTATTTTTATTTTCTATAAACACATAGTTGAATTTGGTATTCTCGTCAACGTATCGTTTTAATAAAGGACACTTAAAGTGATACAAAGCAAAAATGTAGAAGTATTAACTGATGGCAATTTTCTTTATTTTTCAATAAACACTGTAAAAGCATATTATTAGTCTATGGAGTCTTATAGCGGACAAAATAAATATATATATATATACATTTCCATGTTTTATAGTTAAATCTATTGATACAAAGTCTCTATTTCTTTTTCTAAGACGATCTTCGACTATAGGAGATTTCTTTCCGTGGGTCGTAGTGTGTTGGGGCTCAAAGCTTTGGCGGCGTTCAGTTTTCGGGGGTCCATCACGGGTGTGGTTCGTAGCATTGACTGTAAAAAAAGGATATTTATTTTTAAGTGAGTCCTATGTTACTTTATGAACTAAATGATGTTCCTCGAATGAGTGTTTTGGTGACCCTGGAGTAAGTTTCTTTAACATATAGATATGAAAATATGAATTAAAAGCCTGGTAAATGTTTATTTAATCCACTGACCTATGACTATATTAACTGCACAATAAAATTAATAAATAGGAAAGACCTTAACTCCGCGTGATGACCCTACCAGGTTCATGAGGGCCATGTTGAGGGATCTGGGCTGCCATGATAAAACAATACGGGACTGTGTACCTGAGGATTTAAGGTGCAGGAGCTACAAGATGCAGGTGGGCCAGTCTTGACCCAGAAGCAAGGACAAAGGCTGATGAAGTCAACAAATTGCTCAACAAGCTCAAGCACCCAAAGGAGCCCGGGACGCTATGGTTTTTTCTGATGAAAATTTTTTCTGTCAAGATCAGAAGGTCACAAGCAGAACAACAGGTGGATAGTCACCTGCACTAAGCCATGTGAGGAAGATATGAATACAAAGTCTCTACAACGGACATGGTGTTCGGGTGTCAGCAGTGAAGGTCAGGTCATGTTATGTCTCCCCCCAATGTTTGAACGAGTCTAAGGTCAACTGAAGTCTACCTGGATGTCATGGAGAAGGTGGTACTGCCCTGGATCCAGGGGTGCCAGAGACAGGCCTGGTTTGGCAGCAGGACTAATCACCCAGCCATGTGTCCAATATCTCCATGCAATAGTTAACTGAGAACTGTTTATGACGATGTAATCAAGGGTTTGTGACCCCTAACTCTCTCGACCTTAATCCTTT
Organism: Caligus rogercresseyi; assembly: GCA_013387185.1. Classification (NCBI taxonomy): domain Eukaryota; kingdom Metazoa; phylum Arthropoda; class Copepoda; order Siphonostomatoida; family Caligidae; genus Caligus; species Caligus rogercresseyi. Next base: position 2,621,708 of record CP045910.1, read on the forward strand.
GGACTATTTTGTCTGGGGCTATGTTGAGAGACACACCAACTGGCATCCCCATAGCCCAAGGCCAGCCTGATGGACTCCATCATGGAGATATTCGCAACATGGACAAGGATATGTTTCATAAGAGCCTGTGGGCGGTTTAGAGGCCGCATCAAGGCCGTTAGTGATGCCTATCGGTGATAAGATCGAATGAATGGCTACTCTATACCTTTATGTTCATCACAGTTTGATTTTTACATTAAAAAATAATTATATATTTTGTATTGTTTTTGTAGAAAATAGTTTGGTGACAATTTGATCCCCGCACCCTGTATTTTTTATTCGCTTTTATCATCATAAATAACTTAATATGGCTCTTATCAGCTGCTTACTGAATATTTTATTGAGTTTTTTGTACATATAGTGCTAATAGAGGTCTATAACATTCTTTCATTCTCTTTGTATCTAGTATTCCCATGGGTATGATGGAATTTTCTTACCTTAGAGTCCTCACTCACGTTTCATTATTATTGTTATTGAGGAACTGCCTGGATAGATTTAATTTGGCGGGAGTACAACCGCCACTTCCGCCGTCCCGTATCTTCCCTGATTCCTTCTCCGCCTCATTGTCCATAGATGCAGAAATATGCCCCAAGGATGTATCCCAGAGCGAGTAGAAAGCATGGAATGGGCAATGGCGAGGCAATATAATATATCAGACTTAACTTCCGAGAGGTTCAACTCAGGTACGGCGATGGGATGCTCGGGAGTCCCCGGGAGACGTAGCAGGGATAGAGCTGCCGTTGGGGGAATGGGAGGAAATGAAGGCGGCACAGTTTAGGCGGGAGGGTAGCCGCAGCCCTTGACATTGGGCTGGAGGCGGGCGGAGATGAAGGGGGGCCGATCCGGAGGCGTCAGAGACGTTGACGCGGATCTGCCAGCAGTTGAAGACGGTCTTTTGTGCAGCCTTCCTCGCAAGAGACCAAATGGCAATTGGACTTGCCTGCAAAATAAAAGGAAGGAAGTCATTTTTGTATTTTAAAAGTTAAAAAAAGGTTAACGGAAGTTCCATCGTGAGCAAATTCCTCGTGGATCAATTTATAGTCGCCTTTAGTCGTAGGTATTACCTTGCTTACGTCAGTGAATTTCCTCGCTCTTCTTTTTCTTGGGCATTTTTGTCGCCAAACATTTCCTCGATCTCCTTTTTGTGGAGAATAAACAGCGAGGAAAATGCCCTCACGAGAAAAAACTTTGTGACAAAATGTCCATAAGAATTAAGAAGGTTTAGCAAACTGCTTCGGGGCAAAAAAGCTCTGCTACAAAATGTCCAGGAGAAAAAATAGAGGAAGGAAATTAATTGACTATAAAAGAGCATGCAGGTTTAATGCCCACGACGACAAAAAGGCAGCTATGACAAGTTCCACGAGGATTTACTCACGATGAAATTACTGAACATCAAAAAAAAAAAGTTGAAGCAAATATTTAGATATCTTATATTTTAAGCTTGTTTTTTGCAAAAGCTATATTTTGCGATCGATTCCCTCCCCATTATTCGCAAAAAATCGGGGATCACCGTGTTTTATAAAGTACTTTATTTAAAAAAAACTGTTCGTTACAATTTGGCCACCATTATTACTTGTTTAAATATATTATTTCATTTGCAAGCAAAACTTAAAATCCTTCAACCTTTTAAATACACTGACACACACATCCAATGCACCTAACTGTAAGCAAGGATCAGATTGTTTTGAAGGGTGGACGTTTATTAAACAAATATTTACCCTTCCCCATGAATATTGTTCATGCCATGCAAAAATCATATTATGCATACGCTATATTGTACTATATATATTTGAGTTTACAACAACAGCACATGGAAACGGAAATGGCAGGGGGAGTTAAACGTTATGATCCTTGCCATGCATATAGGCATAATATTATCATTATTTAAAGCTTTTCTTCCAAAAAAATAAAATTTTGTTAGAAGGCAAATGTCTGAAAAGTATATTATGAAAGAACAAATAAAGAAAAACATTTCATGGCTCTATTTGATATTCCTGAGCATTATGTACATATTAGGGTA